>JBBJLR010000013.1:8206720-8238530 GCA_037577145.1 Brachypetersius gabonensis | reverse complement strand
AGATAGAGAAAGAGACAGAGAGAGAGAGAGAGAGAGATAGAGAGAGATAGAGAGAGAGACAGAGAGAGAGATAGAGAGATCTGTCAAGCCAAACAAGGTCACAGCGGAAGATGAGATCATTTAAAGCTTTTTAACATTTAACCACACTCACTTCTCTTCTTCTGTCTTGTGTTCTTTTATATTTCATAGTTTTACAATATTACAAAATGGTAAACAATTCAATATTCTGACTTTCAACACTTTCATCCCTTTATTTAAATAAGATAACACTACACTGGCATATTCAGCCAATGGGGGGGAAATGAAAACTGCATGCTAATTTGACTCAGATGGGCAGTAATGCTCATATTAGCATTTCTGAAACTTCCAGAAGATTTAAAGAACAGAGAAAAGTGTTGTGCAGCAAGATAAGTGACCTTTTGCTTCAGTAACTAATTAACATAAGGTATGACTGATTTTATATTTGCTTTAAACAGTGTACTGAGCGTGTAATGTATTTCCTTGTTTCACTATTTTTTAAACTTGAAAATCAGAGATGCTGAATAAACTGTAACAACAGGAATAGGCTCAATAAAACTGGGTACCAGATTCTTATTTATGAGAAGGAATAGCTCACACATCTGGTCCTGAGAGATGAAAGTACAAGTATTTTTTCTATATTTGTTTACATTCTTCTTGGTTCCATTGTCATTGCATAATTATTATTTTTTTTAAATACTGCTAATGCACACTTGGTTTTAAGAAAAATTTTATTTAATTCGAAACTGTTTACCACCAGTTTCTTAAAGTCTCATGAAACTCATGCTTCATTTTCTTCACTTAATTCTCTGGATCCTCCCTCATTCCAATGTACAAGGCAAAGAAATGTAATTTACATTCTCAGTTTACACAACGCGCACATAAAGCGTCTTATTGGTATATAAATTGTGCATAAAATGTTTAGTACAGGGCTTGTGAGTTTGTGGTGGGAATCTGTGCCCAGGAGTCTAAGAGAACACAACTGATACTGGCTCTCTCTGGGTGTTTAGGACGGCTCTCCCTCTCCCCCCATCACTTAACATGATGCGATCCAGCAAGAGCGTCTGTTAACTGATGTAATAGATTTGCGAGTTAGAGTTCCCCTTTAAATGTGTTGAGCTGTCCAGTGATGCTTAGTGGCCCAGTCAGACATGGTGTGATGGACGGATATCTGTGATTTGGAGAAAGCATGTGCTAGCCTTTACCCTCCCAGTGTTGACAATTTTGTGTCACTGAGGGAGCATAAGCTAGTGGGTTAAACTGAACCTGCTATTCAATGTTTCACTATAGTATGGTTTTGGTTCTAAGAATTGTGATCCTACAATTAGTATTGCTTTTGTAACAAGTGTTCTCACATCCCTTCCCCTTCTACACAACCACATCAGTATGGCTCTGTAGGGGACACCTGTCCCATGCACTGATCCTGGTTTAGACCTCCTCTTCTCTGTCAGCTAAACCCCCGCCCCCCCCCAACCTGATGCTCTGAAAGGCTCAGGCTTCAACAGCTGTTTGACTCTTTATGTGAGATTTTTTGATACAAGCAGTGCTCTACAAGCTTCCACGCTGCACCTCGGGGTGTGAAAAGTGCTTTATCTTATGTGCTGAACAATATGCAGGAGTCAAACACTTCTTTTTGCTGGCGAGAGTTACTGACGTTAACATTTCATGTTGGAAGCAAGTTTTGCATGTTTACTTTAGGTTTATTATTAGTGCACAAATGCAATACATAAGTGAGTCATAGTAGTGCTGTGTAGGCTCAATTCACAAACCAAGGCAAACATGTCTCTTATTCCCCAGGAGAAAGCCAATTCCCAAACACTGCACTATCATTTCAAAATAAAAAAAAAACAAAAGAGTCACACAATGAACAAACTGTATTCTCCATCAGTTAGGATTTATGATCCATGTCAGATCCGTTAGGAGACCCGAAGCCTTCCAGAACTATTGACCATGCCCATCTCCCTGCTGACTCCACAAGGCAAACCAAATGGGCCATGAAGATAGCTGATATCCATTAGAGGGGCTGATGAGGGATTGAGTCCAAGCATAACCACAGGGCTCACTATAAAAGCATTCAAATCAAAGACACTAATGTTGAGCGAAGAGGCAAAAGGACTTTTATTTAATAAAGCTCAGGCATTAAAACTGGTGGTGACTGATGCGCTAAATGAATAAACATGCAGTAGCTGAAAATCCTACACAAAACCTAATTTATCATGCCTTGTTCACAAACTGCCATCAGCCCGCTCGTCAGAACCACTTAGTAAGACAGGAAATCATAATTCATAATTAGCAAATTGTACATTTAGAAGGTAATGATGATGGTGGAAGGCGCATGTTAACTAGCTATAGTCTCTTTTGGTAATTGTGATGGGGTGTAATGCATTACTATGAAACTAAGTGGGTTCAGGGATCATTGTCCTATCAGTGTTAATGAATCTCTAGTCTATGAGCTTTTATTCAGAATTAAGAATGCAGGAGGTTGTGGGGTGTATGTGTGTGTGTATGAATGAATACCTTCAGGCCTTGCAAAATAGGAGGGTAATCTGGGGCAAAGCCACATTTATTGTAATATTGTGGCCCCTCAATTTTTATGTTGCGTTGTCATGTTTAGGAATGTGTCCACTACCATCCACATGAATGGCAGTACCCAACATTTCCAAACAGAACATTTCCATAAGGTTCTGGAGTGTGTCTGAGCGACTTTACTTCAGTGATTTTAAGACATAGCGCTGTCAAAGCATGTCACTTTTTTCACAAGTCAGTTGAAATATCAGCCCTGTCCAGGCCAGTTGAAACTGCTATTATTGTGAAACTGAAGTGTCCAGAAGCAACAAAAGCGCAGTGGTAAGCCCTGCACCCTCACACAGTATGTGGCGCATAAAATCCTATGATGCATCTCTCACCAAACTGCAATACTCATTTCTTGCAACATTCGTGCAAGAAATCAGTATTGCGAGTTTCATGAAATGGTTTCCATGGCTTAACAGTGTGGTTAAAGCACACTGCCACTGGATTCCAGTCTAGAGTGATGAATCACACTTTACTACATGACAGTCTGATGGATGAATCTGGGTTTGGGAGTTGCCAAGAGATCACTACCTATCTGAATGCATCATGCCAGCAGTAACTTTTGGTGTGGGATGGATGGGAGTCTGGGGTATTTTCAGGGTTTGTACTCGGCCCCTTAATTCCAGAGAAGGGCAAATTTTATGTGCACAAAGTAATGTCCATAATGTCCACCTTTTTGATAAGGCCTGAACAAAGCTTTGATCTTAACCAAAATGGCTTCACCATTTCAGTAAACCCTTTAGAATAAATAGGAGTGTAAATTGAGAGTTACCTTTTCGTTCAACATTAATGCTCAACGTCACAAATGTTCTTTTGACTAACTGGGCACACATTCTCACAGACACACATCTAAATCTCACTGGGCACTGTGTTCCTGGCTGCCTGCTGCACAGGGTTAAATACAGAGGTAGAATTTCGTGCTGTTCACACTGTGTGCTGTGGTGCGTTCATGTATGACAAAAAATGGTCACTTTACACTTCACTTTACCCTTATTCCGAAATTGTAAAACATATCTGGAAGATATTTTACATTAACTTCTATTACAATTTAAAACAGGTCTTTCCTCCTGAAAAAGCAATATTTTATATGTATGATCTCATAACCTAGTATTTATGTGTGTGCATGTGCTTCTGTGTGTGTGTGTGTGTGTGTGTGTGTGTGTGTGTGTGTGTGTGTGTGTGTGTACATGTCTTGTGTTCATATTTGGAAGCCTGGGCCATGTGCATAGGCTGGTTACTAGAGGGCTCAAGATAGTTGGCTTTTCAAAATCAAAAGCAAAACAAATAACTAAGTTTTGTTCAGTATCATCTATAATTGGAAGTTGCCATATCTAGAAAAGAAGGTGCTGTGTATATCCATAACATCTGATGAACTGTGGCTAAAGGCAGAGTCATACGACTGATACAAATGAACAAATGTTGCAACGGTTAGATTTGTGTCCTTGTGTATCTTTATTCTGAATTGTGGACACAAATAAAGAAGTAATGTGTGTGTGTGTGTGTGGGGGCGGGGGTTGTTGTGTGTATACACATTTTTAGATTAGCAGGCCATTTTGAACGTGTCCACTCATGGGTAAGAGCACTATTTGCTGATCTACCTACATAAGCCATGCCAGATATGAGCATATAAGGTGAGAAAGATGGAAAAAGAGAGTGAACAAAGAAGGGCAAGAACACAGAACAGATGACTAAGAATGCAAGGTCAGTAACAATAAGAACAGAGAAATGACAGCAGGTATAATAGGTGTCAGAAAAAATAAAAACACTGACAACACAAAAGCAAAAAGGAGAAAGAATCAAATAAAGACACAGAATGAAATCAAACGAAAAAAAGAAGACAGAAAAACCCTCTGGTTGATAAGCACTAAATCTAATTTGTGTTTATGTTTTCTTTGAGCTCCTGTGGGGATTCCTTCTGGCACAGGTCTGAGGTCAGTGTCTCAGTCTGCAGGAATGACTCAGTCTTTTTAATCTGAACACCCACTGATCACAGAACAGTGACTAAAGTCAGCTCGGTGAACCTGACCTTCAGTATTACACGGATCTTGTGTGTGTTTGGACAGGAAAAGAGAGCAGCGGCCCAGACGACCCAGCACTAACAAACAAGCAGGTGGCAGCGCAGTGGGGGAGAGACAAAGAAAATGTGTGTGCAAGTGTGGGTGTGTGTGAGTGTGTGCCCTTCTTATTGGAAACAACAGGTATGAGGGATTGGTATAGCAAGGGGTTATAAATATGATAATATATGTTTTTTTAAATAGATTAAAGCACGATACATTTTTCTAGTGTGTTTCCTCAGTACTTAAAGAACACTGGCCAACTGCCTGCTTCATTAAAATGAGATTTATAAGAGTCCCCTAATCTGTTTATGCTTTCATTGAGAGGTTGTGATTTTGAATCCCAGTGATGCAATGGGTTCCAAGAGCATAATTAGTCTTGCTTCAGTAATTGCAGTGATGCACAGTAACGCAATGAATCCAAAAATATTGTGCCTTTGTCTGCTACAGTTTTTTTCTGGTTCTTTTTGTCTTGGAATAAGTTGGAATGAATATTAAAACACAGAAAAACACATAGTATGTTTTTTATATGTATATATATATATATATATTTATTTTTTTTTCCCATGCTGTTATATTTTATCAATAAAAAACACAGACACAGCAAGATACCCTTGATAATAAACCCTTAGTGCAAGTTCTCAGGAACAGCACATTCCAGTTAACTGTCTGAAATAAATGCAAAATTATTACTAACTAAAAAAACCATGCACATGAAAATAGTGAAAATCATGAAAAAGAAAATAGTGCACATAGCTAGTGCACAGTACCATTACTGTTACATACCTTCAATAGTTTGTGTGCACAAATATGCTAGCCAGTTGAATCTGGACCAAATTATTGACTTTACAATGAAAAAAGATCCTCACATAGAAGCCAATATCAATAAATCTGTTTGACTGCCTGATAACGAACTGCTGGAGTGTTCGCACTTTTGCATTCACCACGTTTCTTTGAATTCGCAGCCTTGATATGAGTGTTAACTAGATATTGATTTGCTAGCAGGTGGTTTACCCTTTAGCATAGTTAGCTTTTGAACTGTGCTGTGACCTAAAGCCCTTGATACTGATAAGATTGCTTCCTTGAGGACATATCCTGAGCCTACCAACATGCCTGGGTCCAGGGCAAACTTGCCTATTGATTAGTGTGTTTTGTTTCAGCAAGTACCTCTTTCACTAATGAAGTAATAGTGAGGTTTTGAGAAAGAGATGGATGGATACATGTTGGTTGCCTGATGGTATCTTTTTTCTAATGGCAAATGCACATTTCTATGTACAGTAAGTACTTGCTCCACATAAGCTTTGCATAATTTACTTGAACCTAAAAAAAACTCCTGACCCTGCTTTGATTAGATCAACTCAATTTAATTAAAATATCTACAGTAAACCTCTCATAAAGATTACATAATTGTATCATACCACATTAATCCAAAAGGCGATGGAAAAGGGAGGGAGTATTCATTTTTGTCTATTCTTTGCCTGCTCAAATCGAGCCCTGGATATACAGCACAGAGGCAGAGAGAATAGACAGACAGAGAGCGAGACAGAAAGAGACAGAAAGCTCTACAATATCAAATGTATGATTTTTTTGAGACCAGTTTGAAAGAGAGAGAAAAACGAGTTTGGGATGAAACGGGTTTGGGAATGAGCTGCTAAAAGTAGGTTAGATAAAACACTGAATTTAGCTACTAATCAGCATGAGAAATACAGTTTCCTAAAGGGCTTATGAACAGCAATTTCTCAAACAATGGTATTATAAAGAACTACGCATACAGCCAGCAGATAAACACATAGCCCTTTAGAAGTCAGCTAAGTCCCATCCATAGAGGTTAGATATCTATTGTACAGATCTATTATATATCTAGTGTACAAAGCAGAAATTGTGGCAGCTGTGAGAACACACATTCGTGTTTTTGTTAGTTTGATGGGAAAGCATCTATTTAAACAAATGTAGCTTTATTAAGCCCTGTGCCAGCCAGTGAACAGCAGCAAGCAGGTAACAAACAGCTTGCTCTGTATCATATAGAACAAAATTTGGACAGCTGTAAAAAAATCCACAGCTTCTTCATCCATCTCTTCTTTAAAATGTTGTTTGAACAAAATTTCTCATGTTGGCTGATGGGTATAGCACTTTGCTTCTCAATTGTTTATGTTGTAACATATTTTTGTAGCTCATACAAATCCTGTATCAACCCTATCTCACAACTTTTTGTGCAGCCATCACAAAATACAATTTAATCAAAATACGAGCTGCGATCATGATTTAGGGCTTTTTTCCGTGCTAGGACAACACTTCACTTTTTTGTGGTAGGACACTGCTTCACTACACTCTGTATTTTAATGAGCACTACGTAACATCGCCAGGATCTGCGCTAACTGGTGACTGTTACAGGTCGGTTTAGGGTTAAGGTTAGGTTAAGGTAAGGAAACTCATTATTTCCCTCAGCCACCGGTTACCGCTGGTACTGGCGATGTTACGTATTAAAATATATAGGGTAGAGAAGTGTTGTCCTACCACAAAATAAAGCCCTAAATCTTGACCGCAGCACGTATTTTGATTAAATTGTATTTTTTCATGGCTGTACAAAAACTTGTGAGACCATGCTTCCTGTATCTCCTTCTCCAGCAAGTCAAGTTAAAACAACATTTTTCAGCACAACAGTCAATTTCCCTTTCCGGTCAAATTTGAGAGTTTCTGACCATACTGAGCCAGAACTCTGCCTTGTGAGACTATGAGCTACATGACTGTTTGGGAGCTGCATAATAATACTCAGTATTTTGCTGGATGTGTGTCAGTGTGCCCACTTACATATGTGATGGCTATATTTTATATTTTTTAGTACTTTGTCACTAAGACAAAGAACTGGTGATTTCTTTACAGGTTTAATGGGTTAGGATCCTACAGTGTGAAAGATAGTGTTCATGGCACTAAAGCCCTCCTGTGACCATCTCTGCTGTGCCCTTGAGTGAGGCATTTGACCCTCAACTGCTCCGCACCCCTACGATAGCCCTGCAAAAGAGTGAGCTGCTTAGCCATGCAGCACTAATTAAATAAAGAGTCAAAAGCCGACATCTAAGGACCAGGAGTGAGATCAAGTGAAAGAGCAGGTGGACCAGAGTTGGCAGAGGCTTCAAGCACCAACAGTTTTATGGCTTCCTGTTTTCTCTGATTAATTTGTGAGAGGAAAAGTAAAGGTTACATCTGTCTTGCACCCTTCAAGTGACTTCTCTCTCTCTCTCTCTCTCTCTCTCTCACTCTGTTGCACTGTGCTCTTTCTTTCTCTCTCTCACACCCTTCCGTTTTCTCCAAAAGGGCACATTATTGGATCCTATAGACATAGAATAGAGCTTAATACTGAAGCATTCAGGAAATAATCACACATCAGGAAGATAATACTAAATCACTTGCTAAATGATTTTGTCCAATCATAACCACATCAGGTGACTGTAACGTGACAACATTTTATGATCAATATACTAAATAGGGATGCACCGAATATTTGGCCACCAAAAATTTGGGGCTGAAAATAGCAAAAAATGCATCCGAAACAATCAACAACCGCAACCTGCTTGCGCCATGTTGGATTATAGTCAGCATGTCTGCCATGTGGACGCATTTCAATATATCTAAGACAGACACATGGTAAGCCGTTTGTAAATTTCTAGAGGGGGTGCATCTACAAAGACTTTCCAAACGTCGGGATTAATTTATAATATAAAATCAAAACATCCCGGTTACGTTTTTTTCGGCCAAGTGTTTCCATGTTATCCATTTTCGGTTTCGGCCAAAAAAACCAAAAAAATCATTTCTGTGCATCCCTACAACTAAATAAATAAAATGTGAAATAAACTAATAATATTCCATTACATTAACATGCATTCAAGCGGATAGCTATTTCTTTCTGCGGTTACAGTGTTAAGCATTTACTCAATAATCACAGCCTATTGCCTCAGCTTCACCATTAGCTCTGTAAAGTGTCAAGACCTATCAGCCTCAACTGCAAATATGAACATCACTGAGCAGCTACTGCTGAACCACATTAAAGAGCTCCAATCATGAGTCATTAAGATCTATAAGATCTCACAAACACACATGGTCAAATCTAGGACTAGTGACGTCACGCCAGCACGCCTTTCCTTACCACTCTATTTATAAGAGATCTTACCAAACCAGTCTTGCCAATTCTTCATGCGATCAGGATGGCAGAATTTTGCAAAAGCATCACTTTCATCTCTCATCTGTTGTTTTCTGAGGCTGAATTTACCTGTTTTTACCTGCATCCAGATCAATTAGCCTTCTTAGTCTGACAGCTTTAGATGGCTCAAAATCATCAGTCATGTCTAAACAGACCAAATCAGAGCTTTAACTGAACATGTTCCATGACATATATGTAAGAATGGTCAACTATGGTGCTTGGTATGGTTGCTTACATAAGGTTATAAACCAGTTTAAACCAGTCAGACATCAAGTGTCATTATTTCTCTCAGAAAGTGTGACAGTTGATTCAGATGAATACATAGCAAATTTGTGGCCATGTCTTATGCTGTCAGTCAAAATGGAGAGCAAATCTTGCAGATACAGCGGGCTGTGTAATGTCATTAAAATGAATACATGGCTATGTTTCTGACTGTGTCACTGAAATGAGATATGGCATGTAGCTGTTTATTTCCAATTATGTTCACATCTGTAATGACAAACACCCTCAGGCCAATATTGCAGAGCCTCCAGAAATTAGTGTATACACGCACACACACATGTGCACACACACACACACATACACACACACACACACATGCATTGTATATGAGAGCGTTCTAGCTCAGAAATTCAGGCAAGCACACATACACAGAATTACACACCCACTGAGTAATAAATTGCGCTGCAGGTGGTGCTTGGGCACTTTTATTGACTTTTCCCTCTGGTACCACTCAGATGGATGAAAAACTCTGATCTCAGAACACTGATCTATTCAGCTTTCAAAACTGCTCTGAGGTCCAATTCCTGAATTTAAAGGCAATCCCAGACTTTCCTATCCTTCAGCCGCAGGGCAGGGCAGGGCAGGGCTCAGAAATGAAATTTAAAAAATCGTGTAACTCCGTTCAATCGGTTATGTCAAAGAAACACAGACAAAACCAAAACAGCAGCACCCCCACCCCCCGAAACCCCAGTCGAAAATGCACAAACCCAAACCCAAATACCATGTGTTGCAGTGAAATGACGGTGTGAAAAAACAGATACTACCTAAAATGGATCCAGTCCCCATTGGAGCAAAAACTTTTTATTTCCTATATAGCTCACAGCAAGACAGATTGTGTACTACACCACAAAAACGAGTATGAGTCACAGAAAGAGCTGTTTAAGATTTAAGTAGATTAAGAAACAGGCTTTGGGGAGTGTGTTTGTTAACAACATTAGCCTTGTAACTCCTATTCTAAATAAAAAAAGCAAAAATACTGTAAATAAATAACGCAAATCTCTAAACATGTCTTAGTTAATTGACCACATCTGGGGTATGTGCAAACTACAGTATATATGGCTTATTTCTTTTTGGATGATTACGTTTTGTGTTTTTTTTTATAGTTAAAATACTGTTTCTAGATTTGTGTGTTCCTGAAATGGTCAGCGGAATGTTCTACCTGTAATTCTTTAATCTCAAAGTTTGACTCTACAAAAATTTACCTGCCAGCCTAAATGCCAAAAGTGAGGGTCCATCAATGAAGAGATATTAGATGAAGTTCTTTCTCTTCAAACTATTCTACATAGGCGTTCTTTTAATACGAGTGAGAAGAGTTTGGGGTAGGACAGAATGAACTGTGCATGTGAACTGTATCTGCATCACTGCATATTTTGTGCTTCTTGCACATGTACATCTTGTGCCTGCACCTCCTCAAACTGCCTTAACTGCTGCTGTTTTTAAAGGTCTCTTAACTACACTCCTTTTGAGACCCTAACAGAAATGTACCCCTGGTTTTCAAAGAACATTCAATGCAAAAGTACTGTGAGTTACTCAAATCTTACTAAATCAAGCAGAATATGCAATCAGCCACACTTCCAATATCTCTGCCCATTTTCAGAAGGATCCTCCACCTATTGTTCACACACACACATACAAGTGCATGCCCAAACACACACATACATATGCACGTTCTACATCTGTTTCAGACTACAGAAAAAGAAAACACAAAGCCCACAGCTGGTGCTCCTCACCATCTTTCAGATGGTTTCATATATGTTTCACAGGAAAACCTAATTTACCATTCTGAATTATTTAAGGGGTTTCCCACTAATTAACAACTATATCAACACAACATACAAGCAGTACAGCAGAGCAGGAAGTGGAAAAAAGAGAAATAAAGGTAATCTGTGGTGCCTTAAATTACACTCTCTCTAACAGATAACAGCACAAAGAGAGGAAATAAACGGAGCAGCATGTGAGGAACCCTTTGGGCTCGTGTGTGGAAACATGCATGAAGTACTTTCCATGAAACACTCGCAGCCAAACAAAAACATTTAGATGGAACTACATAAATATGAAATTACAAAGAATTTAGAGCTTCCGCAGAAAGAAAACAAGTGGAATAAAAATAAGAACAAGTAAGACAAAGAGAGGAAGTTGAATCAAATTAGGTTAGCGGGATCAGAAAAGCAAAGACTTCAGCTCAGTGGTCACCCTTCCATGTGTAAGGAAGGCGTGTGTTTGTTTGTTTGCTTGTTTGCTTATGACACTTGAACTAAAGGCAATGCTGTTTGGCCATAAACAGAAATGACCACATGCTAAGACAAATAAGACAAGTGTATGTAGTCTCGAAATACAGGCTGTCATACAGTCTGACTCAGGCTATATTTACAATGCAAGCATTCTGTTTCTGCACAGTGTTCTCAAGACAATTTCTCACGAAATACAGTTTTCTATATATTATTTCACGCACTAAAGGACAAAATTATTCCAATACCAATTAACCCGCCCAATGTAATTTCCCACATTAATTACTTAGTCAAACCATTAGCCATTAATTTACTGATAATTAGGATCAGTTATAATTCAAGCATCCATTTCTAAGATTCCAGCTAATCATAGTGAGAAAGAACAAGGAACAGTGGTGAATCTTCTCAGAAATGGCCTGCCTGCTGAAACTCCTTCAAGCATGCATTAACTGCTTGCTTAATTCGAACACGCAAAACACAGATTCCAACACGCAAAACACGCTCTGGTTGTTTCGGAAACATGCAACTGTGATTGCCGAAACACCTGAGAGCTATCAGCTGTTTACACATCCTGCAGCTTTTACAGACTAACCGCTGAAACACTGTTCCCACTACACCTGCTTAAAGAAGAGGCTGGCAGTTGTTAACACAATATCAGTCTTTCCAGTGCAATTGCAGAATGCTGTAAATTAGTGAATTAATTTGCTAAAAATAACGCAAGCCAAATTCTAACTGTATCGGAACAATTCATCAATATATTTCTAATGTATTAGAAGACTAATGCCTCACTGATAATTCCCAATAAATCTTAATAGTTGATAATTTGGCAGATGTAATTTTGTATTTATGTTTTAGCTTTCTTTCAACCATTATTTACAAATATTATTTTCTGAGTCTATACTATAATAAATATTATAGTTTTCTGAGTCACCTTTCTTAAAGTCAATTTAAATTGCAACAGACAGCGCATTTATATTTTGTATCGTGATGTATTTCTGATTGTAGCATCAAACTATGTTTCACACAGTGATATGTGGGGGTGGAAGACAGCACAGAAAACTATTTTTCCCTCATCAATAAAGTTACAGAAGACCTCAGACAAACATCTCAGGAACTGCAGACTTCTCTTAAAATGAGAGTCAACATGAACATCATGATTCCACCGTTATTAAAATATCATTATTATTACTAAAATAGCATCAATGGGAGCAATACAAAATTAAAATCACTGTTAACTGGTAGGAAAACAAAGGCTCATCTCACATTTGCCATAAAATATCTTTAAGACCTCAAAGCATTTTAGAATAGTGTCCTAGGTGCAACTATTCAGGAGATGAAGGCGCACAATAAGAACCAATAGTCAAACATGGTAGTTGTAGTTTGGTGTAGTTTGGGCTGTTTTGCTGCTTCCGGGTCTGAGCGAATAGCTGTAATTGATGAAACCATGAATTCAGCTCCCAACTAGAACATTCTGCAGGGGAATGTCATCAGATCACTATCTGTAGCTCAATTTTAATTCATTTATGCAGCAAGACATGCATAAGATCAAGCCCAACTCTGAATAGATACAAAAAGAATCAAACTTAAATCCCATTGAAAAGTTGTGGCAGGATCTTAAACAAACAAATTATGCTTAAAAGCCATCTAGTGTGAATGAATTAAAGCAATTCTGCAAAGAGTGGACCAACATTCCTCCACAGTAAAATGAAAGACTGATCACCAGTTATAGGTTGCTTTTGGTAGCAGTTGTTGTTGCTATAGGTGGCACAACCAGTTATTAAGTTTAGATGGTAATTAACTTTTCACATGGGTGATATAAGTGTTGCAAAACTGTTTAACTTCACTATATGAAAGGATAATTGTCTTGTATTACATCACATTACTTTGCACAAGAGTCTAAAAGCATTTTGTGTGACAAATACACTCATGTACAGGAAAGCAAATGTTTTTCACAGCGCTGTAGGTCATAAGTTCCCAACCTTTGTCATATAGCATCACCCCCAAACCCCCAACTCAACCTCCTCCCCACCCTCACACACTGCTCTGGCCATTTTGGTGCCTTTTTACTCTCCATCTAACACATTTGATCCAAATGATCAACTAAATAATATGCCTTTTCTGTGCTGAGGTCTGTGTTAAATGCAATACTCAGAAAGGTGCACTGTGACATAATGTACCACAATAATGAACACATAATGAATGCAGACTAATAGAAGGTTCTCTGACTTCTTTGAGTGCTTAGAAACTGATGCAAACAGAGAGAGCAGACGAGAGAGAGCAAGAGAGAGAGAGAGAGAGACAGAAGACAGAGAAAGCAACTTCCTCTTTGAAAGCTATAATTGGAGCTGCTGATTGTGGAGCTGCCGGTGATGTGATAGCTACACACAGCGCTAAACGCTGCCTTTGATCATGCTAACCCTCACGTTTGAAGCTGCAAATCTCCTCTCTGACAATCACTTACAAACACATGCATATACACGAGCGTGTGCACAGACGCGACTGGTTTTCACAAATGGGCCGATGGGAGTGCTACAAAATAATGGCACACCTGCTGCTAGCACAACATGTCAAATTTCGAAGCAGAATGTAAGTTGGTTATGTTTACATGATGGTTAAGAACCACAGCATGATGTACTGCATCACCTGCTACCCCTATGTGACAGGACGTTTTACTGGATGATTAAACATTTCTGCCCCATGCCGGATTATTGTCAGATTCCAACACGCAAAACACACTCTGGTTCAGAAACATGCAACTGTGATTGCCGAAACACCTGAGAGCTATCAGCTGTTTACACATCCTGCAGCTTTTACAGACTAACCGCTGAAACACTGTTCCCACTACATCTGCTTAAAGAAGAGGCTGGCAGTTGTTAACACAATATCAGTCTTTCCAGTGCAATTGCAGAATGCTGTAATGTGCAGGTGAGCCTGCCAAACAAGTAAATTAGTATGGTAAAAATAACGCAAGCCAATTTCTAACTTTATCAGAACAATTCACAAATTCACCCCTCACAAACACTCTTCTCCCTCCTCCCGTCTGGTAAAAGGTATCGTAGCATACAGGCCTCCACTACCAGAATGGGGAACAGTTTCTTCCCTCAGGCCATCAGACTCCTTAACCAGACTTTAATAACCAGTTAAAACACTCTTTTCATTTCACACATTCTGTAAAACACATGACTCTCTCTCTCTGTTTTTTATGCTGCTACAGTCATATTTATTGGCATTTTAAATTGCCCTTTTAATTGCACAAATGTATTTATTGATGTCTTGCATTCTCTTGCACATTTGCACTCTTGCACCTCTCTGCTGCTAAACTACAGTACTGGTCAAATACTGTACGTATCCTCAATGTAGCCATTGTCATTTGCACTAACATTGTCTTGTCCTGTCTCGTTTAGGAGTATTGTTGCTCTTGTTCTGTCCTGTTTTGCACTTGTGTTCTGTTCTGCTCCTCCATGGTCCTGGAGGATCGTTTCATTTTTACTATGTACTGTGTATATGGTAGAAATTACAATAAAATCTACTTGACTTGACTTGACTACTTGAATATATTTCTATATGGGTCTCGTTGATAATTCCCAATAAATCTTAATTGTTGATCATTTGGCATATATAATGCCAATTTTGTATTTACATTTTATTTACATTTACAAATATTATTTTCACTTTTTTCTGAGTCACCTTTCTTAAAGTCAATGTAAATTGCAACAGAGAGCGCATTTTTATTTTGTATCGTGATGTATTTCTGATTGTAGCATCAAACTGTATTTCGCTCAATGATATGTGGGGGTGGAAGACAGCACAGAGAATTATGTTTCCCTGCCTGGTAGTACATGGTGATGTTATCAAAATCAAAAGATGGGTTAAAGGCAGGCAAAAGTCATTACAATACTTTCGATATAAAAAGGTGTAATGTTATTCTCAAGATAAAGAGTTGGCAAGTAGATGGTTTATATTTGGGTACATTTTACACACTTTCAAAAAATCCACGGTTCTCGGTACCTCGGGTTCTCGGGTTTCTGGTGATCAGTGATGTTGCCCTTGTCATCAGCCGTAAAAACAAAATACTTCCACAAGCGGCTCTTTCCCCCTTTCTTTCCAACATGTGGATTCAGAGCCGCCCCATCAGCAGCACCGCCGGTCGCCATGTCTCTGTGCTTTTACGAAGAAGACACACTGCACCTATCGGGTAGCGCAGCAAGAACCGGGTTGACCGGGTGCTCGGTACCACCGGTACTTCAGAAAACCTGGTACCGTAACATTTAAACTTTTTAGTACCGACCTGGTACCAAAGTACCGGGTCTTTTGACAACACTAGTTACAATTATGTTATATACGATATGTACGGTGGTGTGGTGGGTTGTGCTAGATCCATCAGTTCAGCCTGCATTGCTGTCACGGTTAAACAGGGGATGACTCATACTGACTTTCCCATTGTAACTGTCTACAGTTTCACCCTACCACTGGTACACTGAGATCTTGAATCTTGGCAGTGCTGCCCAGACCTTCTAAACAATGAAGGAATATTTATGAAAGCTTCTTAAGCCCCTTTTGAGCCAGTGAGGTGATGGCTGTCAGCCTTACGCCCCAAGCCTCCGCCGCTACAGATCAATTTTTAAAATCCCTCCGTGGTTTCCAATCATTAAATCTGCCCGGCTAAAAGGCGCTCAGAAGGCAGGGAGGCTTTATAGGCCTGGGCGGCTGAGGGAACGCTCCTGCAGCGCTATGGCAGCATTGTGGCAGTGTGTTCATGCGCAATGTCACAGCGGTGCGGGCCGAGACTCGTGCAGCACCAGCTTCACACAGCTGGGGTGGCATTAGGAAGCAGCAGGAGGGTTGGTCTGTCTCTATCTCTTACTTACACTTACACACACATATCCTCACAGGGTTTGCAAAGTGGCATAGACCCATCGGCCCCCAGTGGCACGCTGGGTCTTCAGAGCTGAGATTGAGTTTTAGTGCCACAGTGTCCCACTGTCAAAACAAGCACACACTTGAGATTCTAAAATCTCTCTGTCTCTCCTCTAAAATCTCTTTCGCTTTTAAAACCTCTCTCTCTTGCCTAATCGCTCTCTTGCAAGTTCAGTCTTTCTATTTCTTTCTCACCCTCTCAAACTCTCTCTCAAACTTTCTCTCCCAGTTGCTCCCCTTCTTGCTCTTGCTTACTCAAATTATGCCTCATTCTCTCATCTATTTGTGCTCTTGCTTATTTAATCTTTCTGTTTATCTTCCTCTCCCTTTTTCTCACTTGTTCAGTCTCTCTATTTCTCTCTTCGCTCGTGTACTTTCTACTTTCTCTCAATCTCTCTACCATCCTCTCCTATTTACTCCCTTTCCTCTCATTCTCGCTTCTCTCTTGCTCTCTGTCTCTATCTCTTTCCCACGTCTTGCTTCCCTTTTTCTCATGCTCTCCATTTCTCGGTCTGTCTCTCTCTGTCTGTCTGTCTCTCTGACAGCCCTATGGCTTAGAGTAGGCTAACAGAAGCTAAAAGTAAATCAGCTCACTTTAACTACTGTGACACTGGCTCTTGAGGGCGTGACTGTGTGTGTATGTGTGTGTGTGCGAGAGCACGTCAGTCCTCAGCCTCTCTTTGATCTTCCCTCCACTGGAAAGCTGTCAGGAGGCGTGAGATGCACAGAGTGCTGGACAGGAGTGGAATGGATTTAAAAGAGCAGACAGCCATTTCAACCTCAACAAGCCACCTCAGGTTCAAACCTCCATTCACCCTGCTTTCTTCCCTCGCTCTCAGCTCGCTCTATCCCTTAAACCCCTTCCCCTTATCTCGCTTCACACACTACCCCCCCTCTCATTCCTATACAGTCCTTACCATCTCTCTTCTCCTCTAGTCCCTCAGCTCCTCTCCCCTGTACATCCTTTCTTTTCATTCCCTTCATTCATCCTCTCCTCCCTCAGGGCAACTGGACTCCATCTCACACACACGTTCATTTGATCTATTTCACTCTGTACTGTTTTCACCCCACATGCACCCCTCATACCCCTGTAGTCATGGCCAGCCATCAGCATTTCCCTTTAATCATCATAGTCTTTATAACCCAAAGCTGAGGCAATCTATGGGAAATTACAGTACATGCTAACCTTGAATTTAAACCCCATAGGCCCCTCTGTGGGCTTCAGTTCTTTACTCTCATAACTACATAACTTACATAGGGCCAAATAATTGATAGTAGCTCATAAATAATAAGATTAATGAGGGACTAAGCCTGTAGTGTGTATGGTTATTAATCTTTTTCATATGTATGAGATGAACTAAGCCACCACAGAAATAATTTGCTAGTGGCTTTACGTGCACATAATCAAAAAACCTAGGTCATGCCCTGGAAATCTGCTGGGAAAATATACTTCCCTCTAAGCTGTTAACCTTGGATAGCTGTCAATCAAAAGTTGTAATAAGAAGGCATGGAGGGAAACTGGCATGTTATTTGTTATTTGAGCATATTAACCCATTAATGTCCATGTCTGAACACAAAGAATTCCTCAGATCAGAAAAACAATTTCTCTACATTAAATTCATTTCACCTTTTTTATCATTAAAGACTCTCTATCACTTTTGACTACATTGGACTAACTGCGTTATTACTTTCATCATTCAGAAAGAAGATGAGGGTTTTTAACGCACCATAAAAACAATGCATTTACTGACAAAACAAGTAGTTGATCATCTTGTATGTGTAACCTGTTAATCTGAGGCAACGGAGATGTTTGTTTTGTAACTGCTCTGTAAAAAGTGAAACAGATTTGAGCAGGGATTTGGGCACAGTTCCAAGTTTCCGCTTTGAATTTCTGTTCCTCTAACAGGAAACTAATCGACATTTGCAGCAACAAAAAAACAGAAAATGTCATCACCTACGTTCCTCACCCTTCTGCCCTGGAATACAGTTAGTTGTTTTAAATCTCTGTTACTGGTCAATAACGTTTTGGTGTGCTGACTACTGATCGATTACAACTCTACCCAACCATTAATTTACAAATGTCTCTGGATTAACAGAATATGTTGCATGCATTTGTTTGCTGTATCAGTTTTCTCACACCTTGCCCATTTCGAGAGCTGACTGTCACATCATCCCACAACATCGCTACTGTCACGGTTCGAGCAGCCTCGAACCGTGCTGCGTTTTTGTGTTGTTATGGGTTTAGGGACTTTTTTTTTGACACGCCCTGAGTACCCTGGCCTGGCAAATGGCTTCAGCTGTGGGTACTCAGGGTGAAATTATTCTGTCGGTGTATTGGTTGTGTGTTCATGTATTACTTGTATTTAAGTTCTGTTTAGTGTCACAGTCGGGGTCCTGTCATTGAGGTTATTGTATGTCTGTTGCTTTCGTGCTTTCCGGTTTTTCACGTTTTCAAGATTCCTGTATCGGCCACTGTGCCAGGTTTGTGTTTCTGTTTTGTTATCTTTTCAATAAATATTCCAAGCAAAGGCATGGCTGCCCCGTGGCTTTATTCAACACCTTGGGTTCACGGGGCTCCCCGTGACAGAATGACCCGACCCATGCGAAGACCTCTCGCATGGGAGGCACCCGTGATACAAAGACCACAGGAGGAGGAGAACCTCTCAGACGAAGCGTTTCGGAGATGGGTCACGGACAACATCCCCGACTGCGTGCTCCGTGCTCTGGCGGAGGAGGGCGACACAGTGGACCTCCTCGACCCTCTACCATCCTCCCAGAGGGGAGAAAACGCTGCCGGCGCCGGCCCCGAAGAAGCGGCCGGCGCGTCTCTGACGACACGCGCTGAGCCGCCACCACCATCAGCGTGGCCGGTGCCTGCGCCCCGCCTGCAGCGACCCCTAACTCACTACACTCCACCTCTGACTCCTGCACCCCATCAGAAGCCCCCAGTCATCAGTCCAGCCCTAGGTGAAACCACCGTAGTTCCTGGTTTAGCTTGGGTGGTAGGTTTCTTTGGGGGCTTAACCATGGCGATAGGGGAAATGGAGAGCACCCAGCCACGGGTTAGCGCCAGACCCAGTCCGGTTAAGGGGTCAGGGTGGGGGGCTGAAGAAACAGCAACCACCCAGAAAGGGGAAAATTCCCCCATGGTTTTTTTTTTTGGGGGGGGGGGGGTAGTGGAGTCACCGAGGCGGAGGGGAGGGGTTCCTGGGGAGAGGGGACCCCTGGAGATATTGGCGAGGTGGAAAGCGCCGAACCTCCAAAGGAAGCGACCGTGCCAGAGGACCCTGAGAGGCTCGAGGGGAGCAACAGGGACCCCCACAAAGGGGACTCCGTCATGGCGGACACGGAGAGGTTTGAGGTAAGCGACCGGGACCCCCATGAAGGGGACTCTGTCAGGGCAGACACAGAAAGGCTCGAGGTGAGCGACAAAGAACCCCGGGAAGAAGACTCCGTGCAGAGAGGCACGGGAGGGCTCCAGGGGTTCATGTCCGGTCGCTCGAAGGAGCCTGAGGTGTGCTGCGACGAGTCCCAAAGTGTGGGGTCCATGTCAGGTCGCTCTGGAAAGCCTGAAGTGTTCTGTGACGAGTCCCGATGTGGGGGATCCACGTCAGGTCGCTCGGGAGAGCCTAAAGGGGACTATGGCACGCCCTCCGGAGAGGGGTTCGTCCCAGTAGGCTCCGGAGTGCTCGAGGAGAGCCGTGTACAGCCCCAGGGAGAGGGCTGCGAGCCAGTAGGCTCCAGAGTGCTCGAGGCCAGTCGCGTAACGTCCCACAAAAGGGGGTGCGAGCCAAGAGGCTCCGGAGTGCTTGAGGGGAGCCGCGATGAGCCCCACGGAGAGGGGTTCATGCCGGGAGCGCACGAGGGGAGTCGCGACGAGCCCCACGGAGAGGGTTTTGTGTGGGGAGTGCTCGGGGAGAGCCGTGACGAGCTTCGCGAAGGACAGCCCGGGAGTACTCAGGGAGAGCAATCACGAGGCTCGCGGAGGAGTCCTCGTTACTGGTGTGATAGAGGGGCTTAGGATACAGCCCTCGGACTGTTGGACAATGGACAAAGTGCCAGCCGAGGGTCTTCCTGGAGGAGGCTTG
Source organism: Brachypetersius gabonensis (assembly GCA_037577145.1). Taxonomy (NCBI): domain Eukaryota; kingdom Metazoa; phylum Chordata; class Actinopteri; order Characiformes; family Alestidae; genus Brachypetersius; species Brachypetersius gabonensis. The sequence continues at coordinate 8,218,177 of JBBJLR010000013.1, read as the reverse complement.
GCCTCCGTGTCTATATGGGGGTTCCCAAAAAGGGGGAACCCCGGACATAGGGACAGAGACGATGTCCCAGGACTGTCACCCGCAATGTCTGGGCAGGAGAGGGTCAGCCCGGACTTGGACTCAGGGAGTGAAAGACTAGGAGTGATGTAGGGGTGATGGGAACCGTCTTTGCCGCCGCCGTCCCCCGCCCTCCCTCCCCTTTGAGTTTTCTTTTTTTTTTTTTTTTTTGGGGGGGGGGGGGGGGTTTCTTCTGTGTTTGTGCGCCCAGGAGGTGCGTTCTGGAGGAGGGGGTACTGTCATGGTTCGAGCAGCCTCCACCAGGGGGAGCTGCGTTTTTGTGTTGTTATGGGTTTAGGGACTTTTTTTTTTAAACGCCCTGAGTACCCTGGCCTGGGAAATGGCTTCACCTGTGGGTACTCAGGGTGAAATGATTCTGTCCGTGTATTGGTTGTGTGTTCATGTATTACTTGTATTTAAGTTCTGTTTAGTGTCACAGTCGGGGTCGGGTCATTGAGGTTATTGTATGTCTGTTGCTTTCGTGCTTTCCGGTTTTTCACGTTTTCAAGATTCCTGTATCCTGTATCGGCCACTGTGCCAGGTTTGTGTTTCTGTTTTGTTTTCCAAGCATAGGCATATTCCAAGCAAAGGCATGGCTGCCCCATGGCCTTATTCAACACCTTGGGTTCACGGGGCTCCCCGTGACAGTTTCGAGGTAAACTGAGCTTACTATACTCTTTTTCTCAGCATAAACTTCATTATGTGATACTGTGCATTTGGAACAATGACAACAATAACCTCCACCAATCTCTGGCAAAATAATGTGTTATCTGCTGTTTTTTTAAACTACTCACTGATTTCCAGAGAGTACAGTTCCATAGAGTGTGATGTCCTTATCAATATAAATACAATATGAATTTCTGGCCCTACATTTTAATTACTAATATCTTATGAAAAATAAGGAAATAACCCCTATTTAAGTTTTGTTCTAACCTGTTAAGGAACTTTATGTTGGGTTTGGAACACACAGTCAGAAACGTTAAAATACTGGCTCTGCCTCATTCTTTACTTAGTAACTTGGCAAAATCAGTTAAATGTCTTTCCACCACATTAATGGCTTTTTATGTTACAAACCTTTCATTGCCACATACTTTCCTTACAAGAATACAAGAAAACTGAAAAAAAATCTGTATGCCGTGATATATATACTTACACTCAGATAGAATATTTTCTAAAGGACATGCAAGCAACCATATCAATAGTTAAAATAATAATAATATATAATAATATATATATATATGACTTCTATATTACATGACCTGTTCTTGGTTCTCCTTGTTTGGCAACACTGATGAAGTCAGAATAACGACAGCAGCGGTTCTGACGAGTCATTCTGTATCGCTAGCCTGCCCGAACCTCCATTTCCTTCTGCCATCTATTTTAATTACTTCTTTGTTTCCCCCTACGGGCCAAATCTGAATGTGCATACATTTTCCTGGCACTCTCACCATATTAATAAAAAAATTGGCATGGCTTGGGGAAAAAAGGAAAACTCTGCAACTTTTAAATGAATAGCTGAGCTGGAGAAAGTGCAGAAACATGTAGCTTTCATTCATTTGGGGGCTGACATAAGATATCCATCTCCCAAGCAGTGATGAGACTTGTTTGTCCTTTTTATATTTCAGATGCAATTTTGATTGTAGAGAAGGAAGAGTATCCTAAAATGTTCCCACACAAATAGACACACACAGATACAGCTGTGCTATTCTCAACAGGGGGATTAGATTCGATCATACACGGTAATCCCAGCTGTCTCTGACGGTTTAGTGATAAGTAAGAAAAAAATAACCAAATAACCCCTGCTTTAGTATAAAAAGGCATGACATTTAATGTTATCGGTCATGCTATGTAAAACCCTGTAGAGCAGTATTGCATATCTCAGTCTTAACCGTGTCCTTCATCAGTTTGAAAAAATGGATCTAGTGCTGCAACTTCAAAATAAATTCATTTCTGAATATTCATAATTCTAATTATTTTCACAGGACGTTACATAAACTAGTTGACCCGTATACTCCGTAAGTATGACAGTAACGGTGTCGAGTGGGAGTGGGAGTGATTGTTGTAAACTCGTTTTTTGCTCAGTTAATTTAAGGGTGTACTCACACTAGGCACGGTTGCTGTGAACAAGGCCCGAGTACAATTGTCCCCCTCCCCACTCCCGCTCTGGCCCGAACTCACATTGGGTTTCAGCATTCATGCTGGAGCATGCTTACGTCAATATGGTGCGACGGTTTCAGGATAAACAGGAAGAGCGGCGCTTTTGCTAAACGCAATGGAGTCTATCGCTCTGTTTACTTTTTTGATAGTAATTTTGAGTCGTTTGGTCCGCGGTGGTCCACAGCCCTCTCACAGCCTGATGCTAAACAGGTCTGTTGCTTTTGTGGCACAAAAAATGGTTTTGAAGCGTCGCAAAAACGTGATGTCACGCATCCTGGTCCATGCTCCAGCAAGGTTAGCGCTCATGCTACATGCGAACCACGCCCAAGTCCAACTGAACCGTGCTCTGGCTCACCTCTTCCAAGCGGGCCAGGGACGGCTTTGACACTCACACTAGTCAAACAAACCGCGCTTTGGTGGTCAAACGCACTCAGGCACGGTTCAAACTGCCTAGTGTGAGTACAACCTAAGATAGAACCTTGTAGGCTGCAACTATCGGCGATTTTTTCTTCGATTAATCGAGTAATCGGATAAATCATACTTTTGTGTTTTTAAACAACTATCAATAGTGGTTTATGCAACGTGAAAGGCCTCTTAAAAGGAGCAAGCAATTGGCTGTTATTTCTCACAAAAAAGGTTTTTATTCAAACTCAACACTTTTATTAGATTTAAAACCTTTGGCTTATTGGCTCCAGAACTAAGCCCATTTAATCAACCTTTCTGGGAAACATTTCTGATGTACATTGTATCCTTATTAACAGTAAAGAAAACAAAAGCATCTATTTTGTCATTTTCTCTATCTGTATGCACTTTAAGATTTGTTTGTAAAATATAAAAATGATATTTAATATTTTATTATTATATTATTATTATTATTATTATTATTATTGTGCTCCTGAGTTAAAATGTTGCTGATCAATTTGAATGAATTATTATTTATTGATTATATATTTTTTAGCATTAAATGGTCAAAACTTGTATACAGTTTAAATATGGATTAAAAATGTATTTCTCGACGTGCTTTTAGCGGCTCTCTTCATTTTTCACAGCCAGTGTGAAATAGCCAGTGTGCGCCACTAACTTACAATAAAAGAACATTGATTGTTTTTTAACTTAAAAAAAATCATTTTCATACATGACCGGGAGAGCGGACGGGAGCGCGCAGGAGCGTGCGGGAGCGCGCAGGAGCGGGTGGGAGCAGGCGGGAGCAGCCAGCAATCGTCAGAAATTCCTCGGGAGCGGGATTAAAAAAATAGTCCCGCCCAGGGCTTTAATTCATGTCTCCTGCTCTGAGCTGTGTGCTCTTCTTTGGTGCAAAAAGACCTACTCTCTGCGGCAAAAATAGCATGTTCCCCAGGTCACACGTGCCCCCTGCAGGTGGACTTTGGTGACCAATTAAACGAAAAAATTTTTGTAATCGAATCATTCGAGTTACTCAAATAATCGTTTCAGCCTTACAGTTAACACATATTTTCAATTGGCTCCTGGCCCCATCTCATTGCATATTGGGAGTGTCTATCCACTTATTTTACTTCAATGAACACTTAAAATGACTCTAGAAAGATTAATTGGTCTGCCATAAATATAATTTAAATCAATAAGTCAAGCTCAAGTTCAATTACTCTTCATGAGTTGAGGTTGACATATGATCCAAGTAAAATTGAAATATTGTAAGAAAGCCATTTAATTATGTGGAAATCCTTTCCATAATTAAATTGAGTTTAGGAAAATAATGATTTTTGCAGTGAAGGAATGAAATCAGCCTGGTGTACCGGTGTATTAAATTATATGAATACATTTTCAATTCTCCACACAAATGCATGAATTAATTAATACGGAAGCCTTAAATATTTCCTTTTTCTGTTTGTGTCCATCCATGTTCTCTTACTACTAGCAATATTGACACTGCATTATTGAAAGCTGCATTATGCAAATAAGCATCCAGACCAAATGCAGACATTCTTTGATTCATTCTTTTATAAACTTTTGGTCACAGGCAAATAAATAAACATGTCACAATCAAGAAAATAAAGTGTTTCCAGTGTATTGCATGGAATATGTAGTAATACAATCTTAATACAGTGTTTTGTCATGCAGTCTCGAGAGGGGGGACAGAGAGAGAGAGAGAGAGAGAGGAAGGGAGAAAGAGAAAGAGAGAGAGAGAGAGAGAGAGAGAGAGAGAGAGAGGAAGGGAGAAATAGAGAGAGAGAGAGAGAAAGAGAGAGAGAGAGAGAGAGAGAGAGAGAGAGATTTTTTTAATGGCAATCCCCAAGTCAGTTCTATTTTTCTGATCCCTACATAATCCAATCATTAGAAGGGGATCTACTTTGGGCACTATAGACCCACTGGCCCTCACACACTCACCAACACACACTGGCGTGTGCACGAATGCTCCTAATACCAAAATCATCAGTGTAGCGCTCTGTATGTATTACGTAAGGCAGGTTACACTTCAATTGTGCAATGGATTATGGAAATTGAAAGCAAAATACTGACAGGATGGAGGAAAGGGATGGAGGATGGGAAAGGGAGCTTTAAAAAAGGAATAGAAAGGTACAAATGGGAATGAAAGTTGGTGTCTGAAATGGATTTAGGTCATGTAAATTTCACAGCCTTTGGCCAAAGCAAGTGAAACATAAATCCCAGCATAAAGAAAATAGTCACCTATTACACTCATATTCTACGACTCATATTCACACTGAATCAAACTCTTTTTAAAGCATTATGACTGTCACCATCAACCTCAATAGATAAATTCATTCCACGCATCATAATGCAGAGTTAAGAGTAAGTAAATGAATAAAAGCTTTCTAAGTTACTGGGCCCGAACTCACACTGTAAAACTGAAAGTTGATTTGGGGTACAATATTGCATTTTTCTTCTTTTTGTTTCAGTGTCTTATTTAAGTTGAATGGACAAACCATTGTACATTTCTTCTTGTGCTTTATTTGAAATAATGTCCAGAATGTGTGTTTAATATAAATGTGTCTACATTATACCTAATTCCCCGTTTCAGGAGTTCACGAAATTCATGCTTGACTCCAGTCAAGTCTTTTCAATCCATTATCTTGACACGGGTTTCACAGGTGGCATTTGATGGATCAAGAGCTTTTTTTAATAAACTCTATCTACTTTCCTGTAGAGCACTGGATGTTGTAGTAAACCCCCAGATGTCATGCTGGGGTATCCTTCACCCTGTTGTAGTCTATAACACATTTATGACTGCATCTATGACAGTGATCCTGATCTGTTTTTGACAGTACGATCCAAAATGTACCCATTTCAGAGACAGTCAACGAGCTAAATGGAAAATGACTTTCTTCTGGAAAATAGCTTTCTTCTACACAAACTAAGAGTGTAGCTACACATATCTGGACAAGAACCTGTTCTGGGGGACTGGGAATAAAATGGGCTCTAAATGTTTCACCCAATATAGGTGTAAAAAGACTCTTGAATTAAAGTTGACAGTTTGCTGTTTAACCTCACAGGGATTGCTTTAGCACAAGCACAGATGATATGTTGAGCAGACTACAAAGACAAATCAATGCTATTTGCACTGTTGTCACTTTAGTTTATGAGCTGCAGCCCATAGACTTCTTTTCCTATGTTCGACGGAACCTGTGACACTTACCCACTGTCGGTCTGACAGAAATCTGGCTGTATTAGGGCTCCGGTGGTGCACAAACAGGTGGTTGCACTGGCACACTGTGGGCTGAAAGCTGCTGCTAGGCAGACATAGCTGAGCTTTTTCCTTCACTGGGTTTGTGCCAAAGTGTTGCAGAACCCTAGAGGCTTCCCCGTTGGACAGCAGCGCTAGTAAGGTCAGGAAAGCCAGGCAGGATGTGGCTTTCACTTCTCCAGCCGACTCACTGCAACACACACACACACACACAAATAACCAGATTAGTTCCATTAATAGCTCTGAAAGGATGAGAGCCTCCTCTCGTTTGCAACTACAGACAGGTTGCTTGCGGACTAAAGCCTGATGAGTGAGTCGGCCTGTGCATGTTTTAGAGAGCCAGTCCCAGCAATTCAAAAGCACTCATGCACAATTGCTGCCTACTGCCAGAAACATGACAAGTTTTCACAATTATCATATTGTGTAATCCGTAGCCTTTTGATCCACATGGTGATTATGTCCACAGTTTGAGACAGATAAATCGATACTGAAGTATCAACCCCTGTGATCCTCACAATTATGTATCAGAATCAATTATTATCTAAAAAACTCGATTTTATCTAACAAGTTATTGTTTTATTGAAATTAAATGTGTGAGTAGTAGCAAAAAAATCTGCACATCATTACAAAAAAACTACAATCTGCACATAATTAGGTTATTTTAACCAGTAACACTTCTATTTTCTAGAAACAGACAGACATCATTGGAAATAAGCAGTTGAGGAAGAGACACAGTCCCCCTTAACATAAGAGACCAGATGTACCATTTCTGCATTATGTAAAGGTTTTTTAACCTTAAAAGGTTCCACTTACTGGACGATTTCCTTTGAAAAAAACATCATGCCTAACTATTTAGGGAATCAAAGTGGTAAAGAACCATTTTCTTATGTTTAAGAAGTGTCTCTATGTTTAAGAAGTAAAATTAATTTAAGACTGATGAAGAATTAAGTCTGCATTTGTAACAGAAATGAGCGATTTCATCTTGTAAAGGACTGGATGACTGTATAGACATTACTTGCTATTGGATCATACAGAAAATCAGTATCATCCATCTCTAGTCCACAGATCTGATTGTACAGCTTATAATAGTCATATTCAGGCTCCCCAAAGTGTTTTGGAGGTGTAGGACTTCTACATTGTTAAAAGAAGATTCCCCATGCTGTAAGATCTATTTTACAAAGACATGTCTTTACAGAACTACCCATTAAAGGTTCTTTAGGAAACCAAAAGTGGTCCTTCTATGATACTGCTCCAAAGAACCCTTTTAGGTGTCTTTATGTTTAAGGAGGAAAGTTAATTTCAGACTAATGAAAAAAATTGATCTATGTTTTCAATTATGTCAGCATTTGTCATAGAAATGAGAGATTTTTAAAGGACCGGTACTGACACTGGCTTACTGTATAGGCATCCCTTACTATCGGATGATACAGAAAATCGTGGTATCGCCCATCTTTAATGTACAGATCGGCTTATACAGCCTTCAATAATCATATTTATATCTCCTAAAGCGTTTTTCAGTCGTGAGCCCTTACGGTCCCTGTCCAGGGCTGTGCTCTGATGGAGCGTTTTACAGTGCCGTGACCCTAATCGCAGTAACGACACCTCGGAGCCTGGAAGTGACTCACAGGCGCGCGTCTCCCGGACAGACAGTCCATCTCAGGGTTACAAACCTTCGGACAGGATGCGGCTGATCTACGGGGGTCAGGAAGTAGGGGTCTCCTCCAGAAGCCTCGGGCTCCCGGTTTTGATGTACCTGTCGTGGTTTTGTATCCACCGCTACGCCGTCGATTCGCGCTCCATCCGAGTGCTCGACTGAACAATGCCACTGTCTGTCTTTTCCTTTCCTTTCCTCTCCAGCTATTCGCTTCGTGGTGCTCTTTCAGACCGGACACTGCTGCCGCCCATGTCGCTTCAGCTGGCATAGACTGAGCAGAGCTGGACCACGGGACCCCCCGGTCATCTCCTCAGCCCACAGGACACCAGCTCCAGAAGTGCTGCTCGAATGAAGAACAAGAGGAGGCTGAGAGAGTAAATGGTCAGCTCTTGAACAGCTCCGAGAGAGAGAGTGTGTGTTTGTGTGTGTGAGAGAGAGAGAGAGAGAGAGAGAGAGAGAGAGAGAGAGAGAGAGAGAGCGTGTATGTGTGTGAATGATAGTGGAGCGCTGGGCTCGATCAGTAGCAGTTAGAGGAGGGTGGGGAGGAGAAACAGAGGCGAACTCCCACAGTGTGAGGCTGGAGAACAGCTGGACTGGGTTATACACAGGTTACAGGTTGGTATAGCTGAGCAGTGCAGACGGGATTGATAGTAAAGTGTGGTTACTTATGTGTTTACGAAAATCACAAATCTGTGTGAGTAGTGTATATATATTACGCTATTTATCTATATTAATCTGTATAAAGAAATGTGGTACAGTGTAAATACAAATTTCTTTATATTTTCTGCATCTCAAACTACCTTATCTTTGGCATTTCGAAAAAACTAAATGAAAAAAGGGGTTTTACTGTAACAGGCTGGAAAGTGCCTAAACATATCCTTAAATGTTTCATATGTAGGTCACAGATCATAGATCGGCCTACTTCGCCAGTACATCCCACAGATGCTTTGTCAGGTTGAGATCTGGGGAATTTGAAGGCCAAGTCAATATCTTGAATTCTTTGTCATGTTTCTTAAACCATTCCTGTGCAATTCTGCTGAGTGGGAGGGCACATTATCCTGCTGAAAGAGGCCACTGCCATTATAGAATATCATTTCCATGAAGGGGTGTACTTGGCCTGCCACTATGTTAAAGTAGGTGGCACATGTCAAACTAACAACCATATTTCGTCTCCGGGCTTGCTTTTCTCCCACAGTTCATCCTGATGCCATCTCTTCCCCTGGTGAGCCATGTGTATGCACTCAGCCATCCACATCATGTAAAAGAGAACATGATTCATCAGACTACATCATTTTCTTTCATTGCTTAGAGGTCCAGTTCTGTGTGCCCATTGTAAGCACATTCAGAAGTGGCCAGTGGCCAGCGTGACTGCTTCATGGTTATGCTGCCCCAGGACTAGCAAACCATAAAGCAGCTGACACCTTTCTATCATACATAGCAGTAATTTGTGCCACAGCAGCTCTTCAATGGATTGGAGCAGACCAGCTCAGACTAACCATTGCTCCCCTTCTGCATCAATAAGCCTTGGGTGTCCATGATATTGCATGCTGTGAACACCCCACTTGTTTTAGAGATGCCCTGACCCCATATTCTAGCCATCGCAAAGTTGCATAGATCCTTATCTCACCAATTTTCCAACAGATAAACTTTAAGAATAGACTGTTCTCTTGCTGTTCCCACCCCAATTCACTTCACATGTCAGTCATTTTAATTTTGTGGTTGATCTGTGTATAAAGATGTAACATGAACAATTATGATATTTATGCATAAACATATACAATGCCTATAAAGTGGTGTACAGAGCAGTATGCGAAATGGCAGCAAGTACTATGATTTATTCCATTTGAAAATATTCTTCCATAGAAATATTTCTAATTGAATTTGCACATGGTTTCTCTCACGCTAATCTTTTGACATTTTAATCATTTTTTACTTTTTTTCCACTGTAGTACTGTGAATGTAATGTCAGGAGTCTCTCCCAATGGCAAGTGTCATATTTTAAGTTTGAATGAGTGAGGATGTTATCCACTACACTAATCTATTCATCAAGGAATAACAATTACATAATAAAATAATGAGACTTTAAACCCGGTTTGTTCAGTTGTATTGCATTGTTTTTCCCTCCCACCCCATTGGCTGGGTTCTTAGATTCTAAAATGACTGAGAATCTCAAAATACCTTCTAAAGTCCAGCTTACAGTATTTCAATATATACAGTTATTATCACATAAAAGAAAAAATATTAATGTGACAAGTAATTCCATCCACACTATATCTATACAGATTCGAGACATGCCTATATTATCATTTTTCAATTTTAGAAGGGTTGGTATTCATACTGATGTTGTAATACTAGACTTCATATTATTCCATTTTGTATCTAAATGAAAATCAATGGTTCTGCTCACACCTAGCAGCCTGCTCTTTTGGACTAAAGGTGCTGTGGGATTTGGCTCTGTTCCACATAATAGGTCATTTAAATCAGTAACTCTTCCTCAGAATGAAGGAATTTGCATGCATTTCTCTCCGTAAAGCATTCGTGTCTCCTGCATGCTCCAGGCAACGGAAAAAGGAACAATGAACATGAATATTACTTCATAAGTAATGCATCAGCTGACATCTGGGACAAACAGCTTTAGAAAAGAAATTTAGAAACAGATTTAAAACGTGACTGTGCTGTCCTTCAGGCCATCATTACTGTTTAGAAAAACCAAATGGTGTTGATCTGTGGTCAGAATTAAATTATATAAATTAAATTATACATGTGTGTTTATATGTACAGCATACTGAACAAAAAAATGAACGCAACACTTTTGTTTTCGCTCCCATTTTTCATGAGCTGAACTCAAAGATCTAATACACTTTCTATATACACAAAAGACCCTTTACTCACAAATATTGTTCACAAATGTGTCTAAATCTGTGTTAGTAAGCACTTCTCCTTCGAGATCCCACCTCTCAGGTGTGGCATATCAAGGTGCTGATTAGACAGCATGCATATAGCACAGGTGTGCCTTAGACTGCCCACAATAAAAGGCCACTCTGAAATGTGCCCAGTTTTGCCTTTGCCTTCAACACATCTCCGTCGCTTAGATTTGATCAGGCTTAGATTTTGATTGTGGGCTGTAGAATGTGGGTCCACTCCTCTTCTATAGCTGTGCAAAGTTGCTGAATATTGGCAGGAACTGGAACACGCTCGTATACGCCGATGCAGAGCATCCCAAACATGCTCAATGGGTGACATGTCCGGTGAGTATGCAGGCCATTCAAGATCTGGGATGTTTTCAGCTTCCAGGAATTGTGAACAGATCCTTGCAATATGGGGCCGTGTCTTATCATGCTGCAACATGAGGTGATGATCATGGATGAATGGCACAACAATGGGCCTCAGAATCTCGTCAAGGATATCTCTGTGTATTCAAAATGCCATCAATAAAATGTTCCTATGTTCGTTGTCCATAACATATGCCTGTCCACACCATAACCCCACTCAAGTCGGTTACGACGACAAACAGTCCGGTTCAGACCATGATGAGGACGACGAGCATGCAGATGAACTTCTCTGAGACGGTTTCTGACAATTTATGCTGAAGTTCTTTGGTTATGCAAACCGATTGTCTGGGTGGCTGGTCTCAGATGATCATAGAGGTGAACATGGTGGATGTGGGGGTCCTGGGCTGGTGTGGTTACACGTGGTCTGTACTGTCAAATTCTCTGAAACGCCTTTGGTGACGGCTTATGCTAGAGAAATGAACATTCATTTCACGGGCAACAGCTCTGGTGGACATTCCTGCAGTCAGCATGCCAATTGCATGCTCCCTCAAAACATTTATTATATATATACTGTATATATAAATGCTGGACAACGATTTTTAATCGCAATTAATTGCATGGTTTTCTGACCATATATA
>JBBJLR010000013.1:8187427-8206620 GCA_037577145.1 Brachypetersius gabonensis | reverse complement strand
TATATATTAGTGTGTGTGAACATATGTATTGGGACACCTGACCATTACACTAATGGGGACTTTAATAACATTGCATTCTAATACATACACTTTAATATGGAGTTGATCCCCCTTTTGTAGTTGTAACAGCTTCCACTCTTCTTGGAAGGCTTTCCACAAGATTATGGAGTTTGTGTCCTTTCATTCTATTAAGCATTTATGAGGTCAGCCACTGATGTTGCACAAGCACTGATGCAGCCCAGTTCATCCCAAAGATGTTGGATGGGGTTGAGGTCAGGGCTCTGTGCGGGTCAGTAAAGATCTTCCACTCCAAAACTCCTCCATCCGTGTCTTTATGGAGCTCGCGTTGTGCACTGGGACACAGTCATGCTGGAATAGAAAATGTTCTTCCGCAAACTGTGACCACAGAGTTGCAAACATAATGTTGTCCAAAATGTCTTGGTATGCTGAGGCATTCAAATTGCCCTTCACTTGAATTCAATAATTAAGAGGTACTTTTAGAGAGAGGGAGGGAGGGAGAGAGAGAGAGAACAGAGATGCCTGGATACACACACACTCACACACTTTGCAAGGGTTTGGTATGAGTCCCAGCAGTTAAGATGGTCTGAGTGTGAGTTTATTGATCAGGCCTGTAAAGAGGCTGATTAATTGTGAAGTACGTGATCAATGACTTAGCCAAAGCCATAACACTCACATTAATGCATGAGGCCAGAGGGGTGCTTGTGTGACTTACCTGGACTTTGGGCAGCAGCCTAAGAATCAATAAACAGTGGATATTATTGTAATATAGATATTCACCCTTACAGACACAATGGCAGAAACAGCTTTTTTGTTAAAGGGCTCCTTTGGAACAAGGTCAAAGTAGTGGCACAAGCACACACACACACACACACACACATACACACACACGTGTTTTGCATCCACAGTTATTCAGGCTAAATGCTATACCATGTGGTGACAGGCAGATGGAAAAATTTGGGCAAAAGCTATAACAAATGTATGGCAAAGATATTAAGTTTTTAAGTCTGCCAAAAATGTCACTAAAACCATTCGCTTCATACTTTCACTTCACAGAACCACAATCTTGACAAGTTTGGGAATCAGGTGGTATGAAAGGTCAAGGCAAAATAAATATTTTTTCTTTCAACACAATGCTAGAAATATGAGGGATGTGCATAGATGTTAAGAGACTGTTCTCAGGAAAGTTTTATTATTAAAAAAGTACAAAGGGAATGTTACTGGATGTGTAACAAAGGCTGTGTTAGATAAGACAGTAAGTTAAGATAACATGTTTACAGTCGGGTGCTGGTGTGGTCATTAAGACTCTTTAAATCTGATGAGTGTATTTTCACTGTTTCTTGAACTAACTCAGAATATCAGAATAACATGTTTCTCTGAGATTCTCTGCCCTAGTCTAGCCATCACAATTTGTCCTTTGTCAAAGTCTCCAACTTTTAATGTTTCCAGCTCCTAACACAATAGCTTCAAGAACGCACTGTTCATTTGCTATTTAATATGTCCCACCTCTTGACAAGTACCATTGTAGTGAGATGAGTAACCACTTCATCTCACAGTAGTCTTAGTGCTGAGGCTGTTTAGTGTATTATTACACAATATTGTAAATGCTATAACATAAATTTATAATGTTTGTAAAGTGGCCTTATCATCATGAAACTCTCAGTTCTACCAATTGTATTAGAAAATTACCCTCACTATGTGGTGAATGTAATTTGCTTGTGACTTACTACTGCTAATAGTTATACAACCGAACGCCTACATAAGTTGGTGCTCATATTTTATTTTATCATTTATTTTATTAATGTATTTATAATCATAGCTACGTCTGAGTCAGGGGTGTAAAATTGCATCAGTAGAGATTTACAATATACAATACAAATACCTGGGTGTACACATTAACCTAGACTGGTCTAAGAACTCTCAGGCCAATTACAAGAGGGGTCAAAGTAAGACTCTTTTAGAGCCTGCAACACCATGTTGCAAATGTTCAATGAGTCTGTTGTGGCCAGTGCCATTTTCTATACTGTGTTGTGCTGGGGTGGTAGAATGAAAGTGGGAGACATGAAGAGACATAACAAACTGATCAGGAAAGCTGGCTCTATGGTGGATGAGGAACTGGACAACATGGAAACTGTGGATGAAAGGAGAACATTGTCCAGACTTCAGTCCATCATTGACAGTGTAGATCAGCCGCTCGACAGTGTAGTGTATGACCTGAAAAGGTCTTTCAGCCACACACTGACCAGCATAAAGTGCTCCACTGAACACCATAGAAAATCCTTCCTTCTTATTGCCATCAGACTTTACAACTCCCACCTCAGTCACACACCAAGACAAGAATCTGTGCAATAGCTTGATGCTTCTTGCTGTATATTCATTACAGCTTAAAAATATATTGTGTGAAAGACTATTTGCATTATTTTGCTATGTGCTACTATGCCCAATACTGTGCAATGTTCTTACCAGGTGCTAAAACATTATTATGTGCAATATCATATGTTTTTCGCTAAATGGGTGCTTAGTCACTTAATTACGTACAAAATCGTATGTGCAGTAATCTTCATGTACAATATTACTACTTGGTCAAGAATACTTTTCATTACTTAATATTACTTAATAGTACTTAATTACTACTAATTTTCTAAGAGTACAGTAACATATTCCAAACAAGCATTTGTGTCAATAGTTTTTCAGCTGCATTACTTACTGCAGATAGATATTATACCAAGCATTTCTGTATGTAGTACAGTCTATTCATACCGTGGTTGTTTCCTATCTACAGATTTTTTAGATTTTATTTAGACTTATTTTATTTTGTATTGTTCTTGTGTCTCTGTGTCCTGTGTCTCTCTCTGTCTTTGTGTGTTGTGGCAGTCATCACACAAGCAATTTCCTACAGGATCAATGAAGTTTTCTGATTCTGATACAAGGGATCCAAAAAGGACATTAAGGAGCCTGACTGCCACACCCCTCATACTGTGGTCACCGCTATAATTTGCCCAGCCTATAGTGTCAGTAGTCACACCAATTGCTGCAGTGTGTTGAATCATAAGACCATGCATCTCCTCCGTTTCTCTTCCTGCTTTGCTAAAGGTACAGATATACACTCTGTCCATGATGGATAAAAACAGCAAGTCAGCAACCTGCGTGTCTCCTATTCATCACTGCTGGCTGTGCCGACTCAAGACACTCCATCACACATGGCACACACTCTGAGCTACGAAACCCTTTACCACATTAAAGCACACCACACCAAGGAAGGAGGCGAGGAGAGGCTGAAGGAAGGTAATGACAGAGAGGAAGTATGTAAAGATAGAGGGCGGATCTAAATATCTCTTTAATCCATAGCTATAAGCTATAAGAACAGGGATGAATTGGCATGGCAGAACCATTTCAAGGCAGGGTTTCAAACTTACAACCATAAAACAGATTTAGTTGAATGTAGCATTAAAGAGTGTTTTCAGTCCCCACTGTGGATTTAATGGATTAAAAACAACCATAAATGTTCAAAATGTTAACTGACACATGTGTTCAGTTTTGTGCACACATAGCTTGTGTGATCTTCATAGAAAAGCTTTACAAAGGAAGGCTCCTTTCTGCATTCCTCCAAGTGTAAGTAAAGTGACCATTCCGTCATGGATGAACATATCACAGCACACAGAGTGAACAGCATGAAATTCCTCTCTGCATTTAACCCATTCACCAGGTGAAACAGCGGGCAGCCAGGAACACAGCGCTCAGGGAGCAGTGTGTGGGGGACAGTGTCTTGCTCAAGGGTACCTCAGTGGAGCCACTAGCTGTCTTGGGAATTAAATCCACGACTTTCTGATTGCAGGGCCAACACCCTAACCACTAAGCCACTAACTGCCTCCAACATGAGAATGTTCTGGTCAAGTCAAGAATACCATAACCAAAACTGAACATTAGGAGATCATTTTTATAACAAATATTAATAGAAGAGAATGCTGCTACTGCAGCAAAAATAAGGAACCCCATATAAAAGCAGCTACTCAATTTGAATGAACACTGTAAGGAACCCCCTATAAATATATCTGATTTCTTAAGAAACACTAAATGAACAGATGCCTACAAGCTTTAGGACCAATCAGCCATAACCATAAAACCAGAAGTGAAGTGAATAGCAGGATTTATTTAATTACAATGATACCTATCAAGGGGGTGATTGATTTGGCAACAACTGAAGAGTAAGTTTTGGAAACAGATGTGTCACAAGCAAGAATCCTTGTCAAGGATCAAACTGTGAGTTCTTGAAGAGCATTTACAAAACGGCAGTTTTTTTCCCTGTATGTAGTGGATAGTCGCTACCAAAAGTGATCTAAGGAAGGGCAACCAGTAAACTAGAGATCCCAATATTAGGCAGGTTTTGATTTTTTGGTTGATTGGTACACAGTGGATATTGGAAATCCTGACTCTTTAAAATTGTTGCTAGTTTTCAGTTGTTTTAGAAAATCAACTACACTTTTGCTTGGTTCTTGCTTTGATGGAGAAAACGTTTTATTTAGTACAGGATCTTCATATTATGTGGGAGTTCTTTAATTATTATTTTTTTTAAACTGGTGCCACAACCATCCATGGCACTGTGTCTAAGAGAGCTGGATGGGCAGAATAACCCAAACAGTAGCATAAACTAATGTAACAGAACTGGTGGTAAACATTCTCCTCCAAGTATGCTGAGCTGCACAATATCGTGACGGTTCAAGAGATGGCAAGTTTCTCCAGTCTTCAACCTCCTATGGTTGGCACTATTGTGTGATTGGGGAGCCCTAAGTAATTTGTGGAAGTGAACATCACAAATTTGGGGGAGGAAAAAAAATCCTGAAAAAGTTTAGTCTCTGTATCTCTCTGTCACTGTCTCTCTAAAAATAGCATCTAGTCATAATTCTTTGATGCAGACCTCATTATGTAATCAATAGCCCATGCAGCACACTTGGAACAAAACTCCCTAAAGGTTGTTCTTCACTCAGATCCTATAGTAGTGCCTTCCTCTAACCAGGCACAGGTCAGAATTGTACAGTGAGCTTTAGCACAAAAGTAGGTGGGTCGTCTGCCAATGCTTCCCGAAATATCCGCGTTAAAGGCTACCCTCTGAAAGGGCGAGGCAGGCTGCGTATGTGTATAAATGTCTGATAATTGTATGTGTCTAAAAGCAGTGAACCTTGCTCGCTTTGAGCTCAACCACAGACTGTAGACGTATCAGAGAGAGCAGCAACCCAGACTACATCAACTAACCACACCAACCAAAGCCTGTAGTTACACTGGGGAAAAATAGGCAGTGTTCAGTTGGACACGACAGGGTTCGATTCCAGAGGAATATACAACGAGTAGAAAAGAACACGAACATATGTTTTTGAGAAAGTGTACAGAGAGAGAAGGGGAGAGATAGAGGGGGAGAGAGAGAGAGAGAGAGAGAGAGAGAGAGCAATTTGAGAAAGCAAGAGAGTTTTCTCAAATACAGTGTATGCTGTACTTTGTAAAAGAAAAATCAATGAAAAAAATCAATGAAAAACAGCGTAAATAGAACTTTTAATGTAAAAGGTGAGTAACCTTGCTGTCTAAAATTGTGATGTTTATTGAATCAAAGACAGTAAACAAACAATCCAACAAAATCCAAGTTTCAAGATTCACAGGTAACTTAATTTCAAAAATAAAACACTAATGCATACATGTTCAAGTTACGTCAAGTAGGATTATTGTCATTTCAGCCATATACCCAGTAACACAGTGAAACAAAACAATGGAGCATGGAGCAACATAAGAACAAAAACAGACCACAAAACTGCAGACAGGACTACATAGAAAGCAAAGAGAGAAAGAGAGTGCAAAACAAACACAAGAGCAACAAAACTACAAGATGATATTTAGTGTAATCAACAAAAAGCAGCTACTCAATTTGAGTGAACACTGTATTATGACAGTTATTTAAGTGTAGGAGTACACAGCAATACATCGCCCAATGTTATTGCATTTCCATCACACAAACCCAGCAACATCCTATAATCTCATTGCTTTTTAGCCACGAGTCTAAAAAAAATCTGACACTGTGACCCTAATATGTTAGAAAGGTGAGGCAGAGAAAGAGATTATAAAGAACATAAGGAACAGACAGTGATGGTTATGAATATTATGTGAAAAAGGACAGATATATCTCAGAAACTACTCATATCCCAGGCTTAGCCACTTTCCATCATCCTAATGATGGCTGCAGTTCTGGTATGTGAGGGTAAAGGGTGACATGAAACAAGTGTATGAAGAGTGTGCCAGACAGTGTTCCTTATCGTACAGCGCCCTCCAGTGTAAAGTGAGGAAAATGCAGCTTAGAGCATTTTGTGCTTCATTTTTGGAGATAAAACCATTTAAAATAAATTTAAAAAAAAAATGAAACCTGGAAAAACCAGGAGAATATGTAGGTTTCAGATTTTTATATCAAATATTACACATTAATATTATTTTATTTCTATTGTAGTATATACTTCTTCTTATTTTTATTATTATTATTATTCAATAATATTAAGTTATTAATATTAGGAAAACATGACATGTTGTGTACGGATTTTACCCTAAAATAGATTTACCATTAGTAATAATATTTTACTATTATAGAATTCATTTCCTAAAATGAATTTCCCAGACCTGATCTTTTTTTTTTAATAGGAGGAACTATTTTTAGTAACACGTTTTTAAGTGCTACCTATTACATATTTAAACTGCTTACTAACGAAAGCTTCCCCGCTCCATGTTAAAGCTATTTCCTGATTTTTACCCACAAACCTTTTATTCTTGTGCTACAAATTCATTTTCACTAGTAAGAATTCAATTGATTCAATTCAGGTATCAACCCAATCACGTGAAAATGAAAATGAATTCATGATAGTAAAATCGTTTCTTCAGTTTTAATGAAGTGGGAAAAGGCATACTAGTTTTTATAGTATTTTTGACATTTTTGACATCTCGTAAATGAATTTTACGATATAAATTGTCATGTAAATGGACAATGATGACAGGTCAACATGGCACTACAAGTACAAATACAGTGGATTGTTTATAAGATAAGACATTGAAGGAAACAGTTTATGGACAATGTCTACTGACTACTTTCACATTGTTTATTAAAATGGAAAAGATCATTAACAGTTTCTGTACTTACAGAAGAAATATATTTTCCTATTGTCGTTGTTGTGATTCTGAGCTCTGCTGCAGCGCCCCCTGTCGCTCAGAGAGACCCTCCTCCTTCTAGAGGGTTCCAGGAGCATTGTGGGAGCCGGCTGGTCTTCCTCTCGCCGCAAAGATGATGGTGAGTAGAAAACATGCTGTTTTACTGGAAATCCTCCTCCATCTGACCGTCCGGTGCTGCCGAGAGCACAGTAACACAGCTACTGTCCGAAGATACATTATTCTGTCTTACCCTGCACAGATATTTCCTCATAAAGAGTTTGTATTTATAAATACGATGGTATTAAAGTGATGCTAGCTAGACGGCTATCTGTCCTCCAGCAGTAGTTTCTCAGATTTTTATGATTTTTGTGTTGTGGCTCTTGTACCAACGCAGGATACTCGCTACAGGTCAGATGTGCATTTACGTGTGCATTTGCCCCTGAAAACACCTTTTAAAAGGTGAAATACTGGTCAAATGATTGTGTGGTAGCTATGTTGTTGCTATCAGCCCCACCTCTCCATTGTATCTGAATGGGTTGCTAACGGCTAGCTAATCCTGCTATTTTCAGAACTTACTGATAGATGCCAGTAGCCTGAGCTGATTTATCTTCTAAAACGTGATCATACCTCGCCAGCACGACACTAAAGAGGATAAAAACTTTCTGTCTCAGACCAAGAAAGCCAAGTGACCAAATAAAAAAATAGCAGGTTAGGATCGTCTGATGTCTGTGCATGTGGATCAGGATTTGGTTGTCACTGGTCATGACAAATACTACATGGACAAAACTATTGGGACGCCTGAAAATCATGCCTACAGGGAATATAATGAGATTGCATTCAAATACGTGGTCTTTAATATGGAGATGGCACCCCATTTGCAGCTAATACAGCTTCCACTTTTTCTTAAAGCTCTGAGAAGATTTTGGAGTTTCTGTGGGAATTTGTGCCCATTCCTTCTGTAGAGCATTTATTAGGTCAGCCACTGATGTTGGACAAGAAGGCCTGGCTCACAATTCCCTATCCAGTTTATCCCAAAGGTGTTGGAGGGGGTTGAGGTCAGGGCTCTGCTCCAGTCAAGTTCTTCCAAACTGAACTAATTCAGCCAAGTCTTTATGGAACTTGCTTCATGCACGGGAGAAACAGTCATGCTGGGATAGAAAAGGGTTTACAACTGTGTCTACAAATTTGGAAGCATGGTGTTGACCAAAATGTCGTGGTATGCTGAAGCATTACGATTGCCTGAAAAACAGGTGTCCCAATACATTTGTCCATATAGTGTATGAGTTTTTCTAATGTCATTCACACTTTTTGTAGCATCACCCAACTGTTATGTCTATAAACTTGTCAGTCCATGGGCATTGGCCAATCAAATGTCAAGAAAGGCTTTGTTGCTAAACTGGTATCCCCTTCTTCTCTTAGCCCACACCAGTAATCCTGCTCAAAGAGGGGACAGACACCTCCCAGGGTATCCCCCAGCTTGTCAGCAATATCAATGCCTGTCAGGTCATCGCAGAGGCTGTGCGGACCACCCTGGGCCCTCGGGGTATGGATAAGCTCATAGTGGACAACAGAGGTAAGGCAGAGATGAAAGAAGACAGTCTGGAGATGTGTAAAAAAAAATTTTTGCATGGTAGCCTGCATTTTTGTTGGTTATGATTGGCACTGCACTGTTTAAAAGCAGTTCCCGTTTTGCTATTTATTTGTAATGCACAATAGTTGTGCTTACATTTTATGTGTGTGCTGTCTGCAGGCAAAGCCACCATCTCCAATGATGGTGCCACTATCTTGAAACTGCTGGATGTTGTCCACCCTGCGGCCAAAACTCTGGTGGACATTGCCAGGTCTCAGGATGCTGAGGTGAGTCCCCTTCTAAGTCTAGGTTTCTTGTTACTCACCTGTCAGATTTTTGGCTAAAGTCATGTAGATGAAGATATGCAAACTTCACTAAGTAGGGGTTTCAGAGAGGCAGTAAAGGGCACATATCCTCTAGGAATAGCTTATTGAGAAATCGTGTCCCTATGTGAAATTTCAAGATGGGATATAAATACACAATTCTTCATTTAATACTTTGTTACAGTAATGTACAGGAATATAAAATGGCAGAAATAATAATAAAAATATTGTTTTTACAAAGGAAAACTTTGATAATAGGTGGAAGATATTGATACAGTAAGAATTATAGCCATTAAACTAAACTGCAACTGGCAGATCCTGCTCATATTTCACAGAACTGGGCATGATAGAGATTTATTCTTAGTTTTGTGCTTTTTGCATTTACATGTTTTGATTAAGCTGGGTTTCATAAATAGATAATAATGGCATGTGTATCTGTCCAGGTTGGTGATGGCACCACCTCAGTGACTCTACTTGCAGCAGAATTTCTGAAGCAGCTGAAGCCGTACGTGGAGGAGGGGCTCCACCCCCAGACCATTATCCGAGCCTTCCGCATCGCCACCCAGCTCGCAGTCAAAAAGATCAAAGAAATTGCCGTCACCATCAAAAAAGATGATAAACAGTCAGTTTGATATCCATATCCTCTTGTTTTGCAGTTATAATGGATTTGAAATACAGATATGTGGTGTGACAAAAAAAAATAGAAAAGGGGGCCATGTTGAATTAGAAATTCTGGGCTTCAAGTGTCTTTATTTTTTTGTCAGGCTAGTAAATAATTTGTTTGTAGATGAATGTTTTTACTGTGCTTTTTTTAAAAAAGAAACTGTTAGGTGTTATATTGGCGGGAGCGGATATCAGCTGTACACATGGTGTAATATTTTTTGTTCCTTTCTGTCTCTCTCTTGCTCTCAGGGAACATAGGCAGTTGTTGGAGAAATGTGCTGCCACAGCACTGAACTCAAAGCTGATTGCAGGTCAGAAGGATTTCTTCTCCAAGATAGTAGTGGATGCAGTGATGATGCTGGATGAGCTGTTGCCACTTAAGATGATTGGCATGAAGAAAGTTCAGGGCGGAGCTCTGGAGGTAAAATGTTTTTTCAATAAGCTCGTTATGTTTAGCTGGCAGTGATTTTGTTATAAGTACTTATACCTGTGTTCTAGATTGTTAGTGCAAAGAGTGCATGTCAAATAAAGGGTCTTAACTATGCTGGAAAAACCTTTGTGTTCTAACTGCAGTTTGTATAAAGATTACTTGAACTGAATGAGATTAGTTGGACCTTATGGCCTTTAAACGTTTATGCACTTTGTAATGTATCCATATTTTTATTTAGTTTAACACAAATTTGTACACCTCAATGTTTAACATGTACCAGTATTCTGTGTTTTAATAGGAATGTTTGTAATATATTGTAGAAAGAAGAGCATAATCTTTTTTTTTTCTCCTCAGGACTCTCAGCTGGTGGCTGGTGTGGCCTTTAAGAAGACCTTCTCCTATGCTGGCTTTGAGATGCAGCCCAAACGTTATGAGAACCCTAAGATAGCCCTCCTGAACATCGAGCTGGAGCTGAAGGCAGAGAAGGACAACGCTGAAGTTCGTGTGAACAATGTGGAGGTCAGTATTGGTTCTCTTCATCTTACCCAGCAGGCTACTCTACAGTGCTAGTTAAAGATCTTTAGTATGAAAGTTTTAATACTAATGTGCATTTTTAACCAACAGTTGCAATGTGAACTAGAGGCTATGTTTTTGTGTTTTTTAAATGTTCATTTGCAAAAGTTCTGAATTTAAGTGAGCTTTAAATATCTCATGGTAGACGTTATTGGTTTAATTGAGTACTCTTGATTTGCATGAACTTGGGTTTTGCACAAAACATCACCTGGGTATTGCACTAAAAAGGAAATCACTACTTTGTATGCATATAATTAAGTTATTCAGTTATTAACCACCTGGAATTTTCTTTTACATAAGTTGTCTCTTAGGCCTGTTTGTAAATAATACTGTAGTCGGTCATTATCAGCCTTATTAGTCTCACGCACACTTATTGCAAATGCTCTTTTCTCCAGGACTATCAAGCCATTGTTGATGCTGAGTGGAACATCTTATATGATAAGCTGGAGAAGATCTATAAGTCTGGTGCCAAGGTGGTGCTGTCAAAGTTGCCTATCGGAGATGTGGCCACACAATACTTTGCTGACAGAGACCTGTTCTGTGCTGGCAGAGTTCAGGAGGAGGATCTAAAGAGAACCATGATGGTATGGAAGATTCATTTTCCTGTAGGCTTTTCTTTACTGCTCTAACTTTATCTGTTCATCACTGGTGGCGTTTACAACATGGTGAAAATATGTGCAGTATTCTGTCTTATTTATGTGTCGTGTGACCAAGATTGTACACTTTGTGTTGCTTTAGTTTGAAGCAGCTTGTCATTTTCTGAATTATGTGCACCAAGATTTATTTTTCCCCCTGAAAAGCTGAATGTGTGTTTTTTCCTCTAGGCCTGCGGGGGCTCTATCCAGACAAGTGTTGGCTCCCTCACTGATGATGTACTGGGTCAGTGTGAGCTGTTTGAGGAAGTGCAGGTTGGAGGAGAAAGGTAAACACGATTGTTCACAAACCCACATTATTTTGGAGTACTAAGTGTTCTGACAGTTTGAGATTCATCAAATTGATGGTGAGGTGGCTTTAGATCATTTGAGCAAACGTTGAGTGTGTGTACCTTTTTGACACTGAATCAAAAGGTACACACAGTGCGTTTAAGAGTAGTAATACATAAATAAGTAAGTGGGTACTGTATGTACCTCCCTTTTAGGTACAACTTTTTTAAAGGCTGTCCAAAGGCCAAGACTTGCACCATCATCCTAAGAGGAGGGGCTGAGCAGTTTATGGAGGAGACAGAGCGATCACTACATGATGCCATCATGATCGTACGCAGAGCTATCAAGGTGGGTTGAGCTGCAATGTTAATTTTAATACACTTCATTATTCATAACACATCTTAAATTTGTAACTTCTGTCTAGGGTTGGAAAGACCTTAAATGTATCTGCTGCTGTTCATATCTACCTTTTGGATAAGATCTTCTTGATCCCTCACACACTTGCCTTTGCTTCCTCAAACCAATCTTTTCATTTCCTCTCTGTAGAATGACTCCATTGTGGCTGGAGGAGGTGCTATAGAGATGGAATTGTCCAAGTACCTGAGGGATTATTCCAGAACCATCCCAGGCAAGCAGCAGCTGCTCATTGGAGCCTATGCAAAGGCCCTGGAGATCATCCCCAGGCAGCTGTGTGATAATGCAGGTTTCGATGCAACCAACATCCTCAACAAGCTCCGGGCTAGACATGCACAGGTAAAAAAAACAAACTACAGAAACGTGTGCTGCCTTTGTTATCAAAGTTAGAACTGGACTTGCAGCTCATAATAAATTGGACCTAATATTGCAGTATTTCTTGATGTGGAGATAATGAATAAGCCCTGCGTGACTGGAACCATGTAGGAAATAGAGCCGAAGAACAGTAAAATGTACATGTTGTGAAAATATTTTATTTTTGCCATAATTTTTAATCCTGTGCCATAATATGCATTTGTCTTCAGTCCAGTAATATTGCTTCATTAGTCATGCATTAAAAAACCCTGTTTAATAGGGTGGAATGTGGTACGGCGTGGACGTGAACAATGAGGACATCGCTGATAACTTCCAGGCATGTGTGTGGGAGCCCGCAATCGTGCGTATTAATGCCCTGACTGCTGCCTCCGAAGCTGCCTGCTTGATCCTCTCTGTGGATGAAACCATCAAGAACCCCCGCTCCTCTGTCGATGCCCCACCTGCTGGCAGGGGCAGAGGTCGCGGTAGGCCCCCTCATGCCCACTAGACCCACCTTAACGCACCCCAACCCTGGCCAGCCCGGGTCTTTAGATGTGTAGCCACTGGACTGTTGAAAGGTCAAAAGGATGCTATCTGCTTTGGTCTTGTTTTACTTACATGATTGTTACTAATTACCTACAAAGCCCACTCCCATAAACATTTTTTCGTTTTGTACGTTCATTTGCAACAAACGGTGGAATGCTAATAAAGGTCCACTTTGACAATTGCATCCCATATGCTTGTGCATATGATTGCTGTGAGTAAAGCAGGATTTTAGCTGTGGTTTGATAGTGGCGGTTTGTTTCGTACTAGTCTGAAACAAGTCATGCACACAGAGTGGTGGCTATCTGGTTTGGGAAATTGTAGAAGCACTGATGTTGGGCATTCAAGCCAGATTGAAGTAAGTTCCTGTGTTGGTCATTCGTTGGAACTATTTATTGGACCATTAAAATCAATACTTTCACATTTCATTTGCTGCTTTCTTTATTTATTGGTTGTGTAGAGAATTAAATGCTTGTTTTTGCTACCATTTTCTATCATTCTTAATGTGCTTCATATTAATGCAAACTGACTAGATAAGGGAATAAACTAGTGTTACCAAGTATGAATACAAATATAGGAGTAGTTTAATTACATCTTTATGAACTGGGTACATTTTTTAATGCATAACGTGTGTTTTTACTTTAATATGAAGTAATTAATACAAGTGAAATCACATTTTGACCTTGTTATCCAAATTACTTACCAAAAACATCTGATGTATTCTATAAATAGGCTTGCGTACATCTTTTCAGAGCTTATAGAATTCCAGCTTATTTCTTGTGACACTAGTCCTTTTGCATCATCTAAATGTCCAATTTGTCCTATGGCCACTAGGTGGCGCCTCCTACATCCTTGGTTAAAAAAGAAATCCTACCTACTAATTCAAATCATGCGACATTTTATACCCTAATGATTATCAGCTGTTTACAAAAATAAATTTTAAGTGACTTCTCTTAATAAAGCAATTTGATAAACTAAACTGACAAAATGTGCTAAACATTCCTGGACCTCTTATGAATGGACACAACCAGTCCTTTTAACAGTTCGTGCCCTTTTTTGTCCTTTTCCCTCCTCAAAAGTTAGTTTGACAGGAAGTCGATGGAAGCCCGCATCTGTCGCCCTGTGACCACATCCACGGCCATCACTTTTATCTCTGTGTCTCCGAACTGCATGGTGGCTCTTATTTCTCGCCTCTCAAAGATCGACCCGTTCCCGTTGGCAGCTGCCACAGTGCCCGGCTCTGGCAAGTCCAGGGTGATGGCACCGCACTTCCTAACTCCAGGATCCGTGATGTACACCACGTCATCAGTGGTGCTGCAGTAGATGTTAATGATAATCTTCCTTTGCCCCATCCTTGCAGGTGTGTAGCTCCGTCTAACCACCTCCCCCAAAGCCACCGACTGGTCAACAGAAACGAAGCGGTCCAGTATATCGGTGCACCATTCGCGGCCATCTTTAATGAGCAGCTTCTCTCGAGGGTGACGGCCCTCCACGAAGCGGTTCAGAACCCCGACCCCATACGTTAATGGACAACGGCGAACGCGCACCACAGTGGGATCTAACCCGAACAGTACAGCTCCCTTCAGGATGGTCAGCCCCACGTCCTGTGGGATGATGATGCGGCACTGCTTCCCCAGCGCGTTCTGGACCGCTCGCTGGAGCATGGGCGACTCTGCGAATCCACCCACCAGGAATAGGAAACGCACACCCTTCACTTCTTCCTTCTGCATCAGGTTCTCTGTGAGAAAAGATAAATGTTTTACATAACTATCGAAAGAGGAACAGAGGTAAAGCGTCCGGGTGTGACAATCATTTCAATAGGCACACTACAGTTCTGGCACCAT
Source organism: Brachypetersius gabonensis (assembly GCA_037577145.1). Classification (NCBI taxonomy): domain Eukaryota; kingdom Metazoa; phylum Chordata; class Actinopteri; order Characiformes; family Alestidae; genus Brachypetersius; species Brachypetersius gabonensis. The sequence goes on along the minus strand of JBBJLR010000013.1, from coordinate 8,191,792 downwards.
AATATGCAACATTTTCATTACAGAAGTTTAATCAAAGTCTAATTGCCGAAATGACCACACAAACACACTGTTTATGCCCCTGGTCATTAAGTATGCATCATTTCAGAAGTTTTTCCTGTAATTTTTGAACGAAGTGTAGTGACACTGGTCCTGGAAGATTGTGAGACTTACAGCAGACAGGAAAAATATTAGCCAGTGTCATGTTTCACCTCCTCCCCACCCTACTGAGAAAAAAAAATCAGCTATCTCAGAGACCCCCTACCCCCAACACTCTTATGCAGAAATACATCACAGTATAGAAGTTAAATGTTTTAAATCGTGCTGACTTTTCAATGCACCTAGATAGTTTTAGGACTACTTTTACTTTTTTTTTTACTTACATGACTGTTTTTGAACAAAAACTGGAACCATTCCAAAGTGTCACTGTGTCTGATGTCAAATTGTATAGCATAAAATCTGGTGTTTTGTGTGTCTTACCAATGTGTTTGACGATATTGCCGATGGTTGGATGGAAAAGCTCATTCATAGCCTCTGTAGTGAGTCTCAGCATGCCTTGAGAAGACCATTTCACAATGTTCATACTGAAAGAGATACAGTGGTCTACGTTACTGATCATGTTGGGTTTTGTTGATGAGTTGAAAGTAAGAATGAAAATGAGAATTGTTTTAAAAGCAGCCAAAATCAAATCATAGTCCCAAACTACTACAGAAGATTGCTATATTGAGGAACCCTGGTAGCACTGTCCTCAATTATCCAAAGACTTCAGAAGTATACAGTAATATAAATAAGGTTTCCTACTATACATGTGATGGTGGTGATACTGGGAAACATATTTGGTCCTCACAATTTGCCTACTGTCTTATTTTAAGAAACTGTTCTCTTTTTACTGTGGCATGGTATAATTTTGTCACACTGTAAACCCCAGCAGTGATGAGTGTTCCCCCTGCTCAGCCATACTTGCTCTTGCGTAGTGCGGTCTCCACGCTCTGGCCACAGTGTCTCTTATAGAAGTCGATGAAGGAGAAGGGCAGCGAGATGTTGAGGGCACTGGCCCTGCCTGGTGCTGCTGTGCGCTTGCGGGCCTCGAAGGCGATGGTCAGGTCCACCCAGGCAGCAGGACGCTTGGCCTTAAATGTTTCAATGAAGTTGGCCCCGAATATCTGACACAGCATCGCTTCAAAAGCCAAGTCTACACCAACTGCTCCATAAGGACCTCCTGAAAAACACAGGCTACAGTGGTGAGGTGTACTTTCCTGACTTAATTCCTAGTGTATGTTATATCGCACTCAGTACTATATACATACAAAGCGAAAGTGCATAGCACAGTTTGGTGGCTGCCCTGCGTAAGGATACCAACTAAACCTGGACAACTAACAGATGAGTGGATTTTGGTGTGTTTTAACAAGGAAATCAACAAACTGTGCTGGATGCCAGCTGCTTTCTGATCCTGAACTGGACTGGAACTTTGCTGCTACTGACACCAATAAAAGGTAATGCTTTATTGCTCCCATGTGTGGGAAATTAGCAAAAGTCTTCTCGCAGCGTGGAATCTGTGCCTGTTTTGATTCTCTTCATTCGGTGCCCAGGGTCTTACCGCTGCATCACTGAGAGGGTGATGAGCATCGCAGTCCTCCTTGTCTCTGTGTGGGCGTCCATGGGGCCTCCACAGCCCAAAGACATGAACATTATATGTACTGGAGTGGCCAGGCTGCCGCTACTGTGTCTGTCTGTGTGTCTGCCCTCAGATGAACTGGCAACCAGTCCAGAGTGTTTCTCCACCTTCTACCCTATGACCACTGGGGCAGCCTCCAGTACCCCCTGTGACCCTAGTTAGGATAAGCAGCTCAGATAATGGATGGATGGATTGTAAAATGGAAGATCCCATCCAAAAGGTTCTTGTTATCAGCCAGTATATATTTAGGTATCGAACACATTTAATAGTCTGATTTTTTAAAGCACTCATTTTTTGCATGCATTTGCATAACAGATGTAAAAGGCACCAGTCTTATGTGTACATGGGGCAGGTGGTCCACTCACCTGAAGCTTTGTACAGCTCCTTCAGTGTACCCTGAGGCTGTTCAATCTGATGTACAGTCAGATCCACGGTCCCTCCCCCACAGTCTGCCACGATATACTTATCACCTACAATGACACACATTTATAAAGACATTAATAGTTACAGACAAAGTGAATGATGATTTTCAGTTGAAAAACTTTGAGGACCTTTTCGTCTCGCTGTATACTTGGTTGCGATGACAATGAAGTTTACTTTGATTGTAAATAGTTCTTGCTCTTGTTCTCTCTCACTCTTGCGCTCACTCTCACTCTCACTCTCTCTTGCTCTCTCCACTGCTGTCTCTTGTTTTCTCTCTTTCGCAGGAAACATCTGGAACTGAAGAACTGATTATTTTGACCCTGGACCTCCTCAACGGGCCTGGCAAAGAGCACCATACTTTAAAACACAAAAACACACACAAGCGGCTCCAGCCAGTAATAACATACAAATGATTACCCAACAGCGATCAGCTTATTCTAATGCATACTGCAAAGCAATTTTCATGGTGTTTTGGGTCTGTACTTCCAGTGTTGTGCTGTAATAGAACCCAAGTGTTGCGTCTGCATTACATTTGAAATTTTTTTTTATGTATTCTTAGTATTTTACATGTTGGTACTCATTATGTTACTGAATACATTTAGGACAGTATATTGCATACTCAACCATTACTTCTTTTTCAAAGTATTTCCCAAAAGTGCACTTGAAATGGCTACAAACATTAATTCAGTGCTATGAAAGCCAGTACATGATCGGGGAGAGGGTTAGGGTAATGACAGGCCTTTACAAACATGTTCCCCACATTTAAGGGCACCACAAGAACTTGTTTGGTGTGTCATTACATCAGTAGTTCACATACAAGAGAGCAACCAATGAAAATGTTGACTTGTGTTGGCTAAACAAGCAGAAGGCCAACCACCATAAGACCAAAAGGGATAAATCAATGAATAAAGTCAACAGTGTGGTGAACTGTTAAGGAGAAAACCACACCGTTAATCTTATCAGTAGTAAACAATCTGGCAGACCACAGCATGGAAGACCAAAACATTGAACAGATCAAGGCTACCATCCTAAACTACTTATGATACAAAGGATACCACCATGTTGCAAGGATCTGTATGACTGATGATCTGACTGCTGGATGGGTTCTGTAGTATACAGAGTCCAAAGCGGAAATTGTGCACTATTACACTCTAGCACAGGTTAAATTAGATAGAGCCTGCATAACAACTATGCATGTCGCTCTGCAGTCATGTAAGGCAGCTCATAATAATTTCTAAAGCAATTTAAAAGAAGACTGGAATGACTACAAGAGTAGTAAGGACTACTTGTATAACAGATACAGTGTGGGAACTTTAAAACAGTCACATTTTATGAATTCGTGAAATTGTGAGGACAAGATAAGGCAGAAAAGTCAGTGGTACCTGACTTATCAGTGTAAGAGACTGGTTTTGTGTGCCATTTGCAAAAACAAATGGCACACAAAACAAGCCATTCATTGTGTGTGCATGGGGAAGCGGGGGCGGTCTAAATAGATCATTTGGCTTTAGCTGGTTGGTCGAGCATGTTGAAATAGTTATGCTTTGTGTAAGTCAAACATTCACAGGTCTGGTTACAGTGTTGATCACTGGGTCTATAAATAAACCAACACATTCTCTCTGCCTGCAGAATTCTCCTGCAAAAGCTAAAAGTGTCCAAGTCCACACATGTCCATGAGGGTCTTGTATGTGATGGCAACATTGGTTCATCTCTCTCTCTCTCTCTCACTCTCACTCACTCCCTCACTCTCCCACTCACTCTCTTACTCTCTCTCTCTCACCTACTTGTGTCTGTGTGTGTGTTTGTGTGTAAGAGAGTGTGTTTTTTACCTGTCTGCATCTCAGACCACAGTTCTCCGGTTCCACTTTCCACCAGGAATGTTCGGCTGTGTCTGGATCTGCGAAGCTGTTCGCGTGCTGCAACACACACACACACACACACACACGACTCTTTAATCTGAGAACCATCATTACTAATCACCAACACATGGCCTGCATTAACAAAAACCACATTACAGTATGGAGTGTGTGTGTGTGTGTGTGTGCGGGGGGGTGTTCTGGAACAATAACAAACGCTACTTTTAAATGAACATGAGGCTTTTGTCTACAACACACTTCTCTGTATGTCAGCCCACTAGCCTCGGCTTAGATGCAATGAAAAGCTCTGTGTCTTGTTTTGAAGAAGTACAGTTTGTGATGGGAGGGGGGGGGGGGGGGGGGGGGGGGGGGGGGGGGGGGGGGGGGGGGGGGGGGGGGGGGGGGGGGGGGGGGGGG
>JBBJLR010000013.1:8133678-8158799 GCA_037577145.1 Brachypetersius gabonensis | reverse complement strand
GAGAGAGAGAGAGAGAGAAAGAGAGAAAGAAAGAGTTAGTGTGTGATAGAGAGTGTGTGAGTGAGAGAGAGAGATTGTGAGAGAGAGAGAGAGAGAGAGAGAGAGAGAGAGAGAGAGAGAGAGAGAGAGAGAGAGTGGGTGGGTGGAGAGAGCTGTAATCTGAAAGCTCCTGTAGAACGCGTGTGCGCTCAGTTCCTCTCCTCTCGATCAGACAGTTATTGAACAGGAACTGTTGTAAATGTTTTATAAAAGTTTTAAATGAACTCCACGCGACGGAGTGGTGAAGTGAGGCGAGCGGAAGCTGAGAGAGGAGTGTGAGGCAGGGAGAGAGGAGTGCGTTCGTCTGTTTGTTCGGTTTGGTTTGACTTCAGAGGATCTCTTGGTGCAAGATGGACGCTCACGTCAAAGAGGGGCAGCTTTATGTCCAGCACCAGAAGTTTGGAAAGGTAAGCTCTTCTCTTGTCCTCGTCTCTTCCCGACTTCACCCAGATAAAGTCAGTAAACCAGCAGCTGCAGTTACTGAGTTCTAGTAGGTTTTAGCCTGGAGGACGCTTGTGAGTTATTTGAGTCCAGGATCACCTCTTAGGTCCTCACACTTTCAGAGGTGGGCTGAGAACCCTCAACCCACACTTAGGTAGGAGATTTATTACTCTGGTGAAATAACAAATCAAGTGAAAGTAAAAGTGCCATGCAACAAATGCAGAATAACAAAAGTTGCAGAACGAACAAAATACTCAAGTATTGAGAACTTTACCAACCGTTCTAGATGTTTTGTACGTCCAGCAGCTGTAGGTTTACGAACTGAAATCTTTCAGCAAACTCATCCTAAAATAACAAAAATTGTAGGACAAAAAAGTACTTAGTTTTAGAGCTTTAGTACAGTTGAGGAACTGAAGTCTGTGTTTAGCCTTTTTGACCCCTTTCAGCAGTCCCTGCATAATAGACAAAGGCAAATAATTTTCATAATAGTACAGTCATAAAGCAGCACAAGAAATAAACACAAAAGGCATTTGTAACTAAACAAAAATGACTGCAATGCATCTTAGCTAAACTTACTAGAACTAGAAATGCTAAGACTTGGGATAGCTGGTCTGTGATTGCTAATTATAATGCATTGATTTCTAAACATTTGTAGTGTTTTAAAACTGTGGCCTTGAGATCCAGCTTCATTCTTCTCGTTCATGTGACATGAGATAGTCACATGAATGTATGGCACACCACTGCCATGACTGTTTAGGAAACTGATTACAGTAGAAAGCATGGTGGGACACAACCTTCAAGAAAAGCATGGTCCAAAGAAACAAGTTTAAAGACGCCGCATGCCGTTGTCTCGCTCTCTGCCGTTTACGATTTCTCTGACGCTTACAAAAGCCTCCACTTACAGTGGAAAAATGTGTTACTTTGTTTATTCACCAAACCACGAGAAGGAAATACTCTATTTGAGGGGCCCAGTGCATGCAGACAAGACACACTATTTTAAGCCGGTCTTTTTATCACCATTTCCCATTTTCATGAATCATGTGACCCCACTCATAACATCTAGAGTCTAAAATCAGTCAGCCCTGCTAAGATCTGCTCTTATGGCTTCATTAACATGTCTTCTGAAACTCTTCTGACTGTTAGGTTAAGTAAAAGTATAAACAAACAGTGTCATGGCTGTAACGCTAAAGGAGCAGATGTGAGTCACGGCTATTGACTATATCCTATTATATATATATCCTATTGAGACTTAGTGATGGTGGGTTATGCCAGAGGTAGCTGACCTTAAGATACTGATAAGTAACAAATACAAAAAAGTTAAAGCAAATTGTCACTGTCATCTCAACACATTGTAACTTAATTTATATCGATATGATGAACGACCACTAAGAAATAAAATCTTAATAATTCAGATAAAATCTTTGGATATAGTCATAAATGAAAGTCAATCAGATCTTTTTTTGCTTCTCCTATGAAGTTACCAATTTGGAGATGGGTGGTTTACCATGATGGCGGTACTAGTAAATGTACTACAATGTACTAGTGTACTAATCTACTTCACTTACTGTTGTCATAATAACCTGTATGTCCATGTTAAAGTATGAATCCTATGCAGAAGCTCTCAAGAGATAAACACTTCCTCTTAAAGTTTCTTCTATATGCCTTTGCAGATTTGTTTCTTGGCCATGTGAACTGGAATGGAGTTGATTGTAATCAATAATGTAAAGACAGAGATAACTCAGTTGTGCTTGACTGAACAATGTATGCTTGGCTGCTCAGGGTTAAGGAAGTTGACTTTGCGTATTAGGAGTGTGAAGTGAGGGAGAAAAATAAAATTATTTTTAACACTCTAGCATGTGACAGCTTGGTTCATATTTGCATTTCACTGTGTTTGCAAGACAATATTCTAAGTAATACATGACAAAGATAGCTGTATTTTAATGCTTTGGGGGATTCTGAAAAAAAGATTGTAGAAGAGAAAATGACCAGGGAAGGCCGATTCTTGACCAATTACAGTTTGAGAAGAGTGTTTTTACATGTGGATGAATCAAAGTAATGCAGGCCTATCTTTAACAACATCACAAAATAAATGCACATAAACATGTTTAATAGTCCAAGCTTTATTACAACATGTAGGCCTAACTCACAGTGACTCATAAGCAGTCATTCATTGCTGTGACATTTCTCGGCTGGGGGTGTAGATGGAAGTTACTCCAGACATTTGATCTTTGGCCTTTACGTAGCCCGTTAAAAGTCATGTCTGGATAAAAGAAATCAGAGGGGGAGTGTGTCTTTTGTGTGAGACATGCTTTAGGGCAAGACAAAGTTTATTCTTGCTAAACCCCTCCATCACTCAGGATTCATGTTTGTGTAATGTTGGAGTGTACAGGGGTATTGACTTTGGCCTAGCCGCCTGGGCCTGTGTCTACTATGTTGTTTGCAGCTGCAAGAATCTGGAAAGTGACCAGAGCACTGTGGCAGAGGAGTTACCACTTTTATTATCCTTTACCAAGAAGTGTAGACTAGCTGAGTCAATTGTGGCCTATTTTACTATAATGCCCCTTTGCTGAGTGATGTTTAACTTTGACAAAAACTTGCCTTGTCACTCACACTCAAGGCAAGGTCTGGGGTGAAGAAGTGACACCAAGTTGTCCTATAATAGAATGTTATTTTTCCGCTTGAGTAACGCCCAGCTCTGATCACGCATCAAGAGGTAGCTAAACCCTGTAGTAACTCCTTTTGAATGTTTGACTAGTTTCAGCTTCTCTTCTCACCCACAAATGCATGCATAGAGCAGATTTTTATTGTGCAGTAATGAAGTCAGGTGGTAGTCTTCTCCAAGGAAGACCTTATGTTATGCCACATTTCAATAGATCATCTTGGACATAAACAAAAATTATGAGCAAGCAATCAGCTTTTTTTGAACACGCATGCGGCAAAAATAAAACACCTGTAGCATCCGTATCAATCGTAATGTAAAATCTGTATGGTAAAAACTGTACTGTGCATGTATGATATTTTACCATTGTCATTAATTAATTAACAGTTTGTACAATGTTCCATAACTACTTGGGGTGAAAAATGTGTTCTTTCTTCTGCCGAGCTGAAATTGACATCACAACCTTGCAACTTTCTCATTCTAGTTTGAAAGGTGTTAATGTGGTGCTTTTACGCTGCTTCACTAAAACCGAGACTATTTGAAAGCAGCAAAAGCTGTTGACTGCTATCAGGATTTTGTTAGCTGCATGTGCAGTCTGATGCTAAATGTTTATTTATCCAACTAATTGCTGGCTACCATGAACAGTTTCTCTTTCTTCAGCACAGTTTCTTTCCTCAGAGTGACAATAATTAGCCTTGTTCTGCAAGATATGCAAAGCATGTTGTGCAGTGCGTACCATGTAAAGGCGCCATGTCATTGTTTTTAGTCAAATAGCCTCATTCTGTCAGAGTAGGTGGCTCTTGGCCACACTAAGCAATAAAAGTTTGTAGTTAAACAAACAAAAAAATCAGCCCAGAGCAGCATTTTTATTTCACCAAAGCTATTTAAGGATTCAACAATGGTTCAATATTAGCTTTTATTAAAAAAAAAAAGAAAAAGTTTTTATTAAAAATGATTAAATTGACAATATTCATTATTTTGTGTCACCTGTGAAACTACCACACCTCTTCAAGCCCTAAACCCCAAATAATGATACCATTGTTCTGTTTTTATATGATAGCAGCAACTAAGAAGGGACTGGTCTCCTGTCACTTTAACTGTCAGTTGTGTACACCGTCTAAATGCCATGTCTATACACATACACCGTGAAACCTACAGTTCTGCAGAGCTTAGTTAATGTTTCATCTGTGAAGCACTGATCACCATTGTTGAAAAAGAAAAAGGGCTCAGTACGAGGTCTCCTGTGACTACACGTTTGTGAAGAAAGGGTGAGGATAGTACACAGATGCTTGATACAGAGTTCATATTTGCATCAGTGTGCACTGAATGCTTATAGATATCTGCTAAACCGTTACAAATCATTACTAAAATATTTACAAATGATCTGATATGCAGTAACTATTTTTGTGTTTAATCAGTTAAATGCTCTTTGGAGTTATATTGCACTCTAGGTAAACACTCTGAAGTGTGTGTTTGTATAACAGGACGCAGATTTAAGGAAGTCACTCTCTCTTGTCTTATTTGCATAAGTTCCACCCTGTGTAATATATTTCTCAAGCACACTGTTACTTTATTCGCAGTTGGTGGGGTAAGACTGATGAAATGACATTCATCTTCTGACATGACTCTCACCATTAATTCATCTGCCTGGGATAAGTGTTTAACAGTGAATTGACTTTTTATAAAGCAGCCTTTGGGGCTTTTGGCGCTGTATAATATATCCTTCTTTGTATGTGAACTGGCTCAACATCTACTTTCCCCAGAAAGGTCAGTGCACACAGATTATTATAGTGCAAATATGGCAAGATGGAACCTTTGGGAAAACAGGCCGAATAAAGACTTGCAGATGGAACAGACATAGTCTACACCTGCAGTGTGTTGGAGGAAGCAAAGCACATTGTGTAATCCCACACATTTCCTTTTGCAGCATTAATAGATGCGCATGTATTTCAGATAATAACTTGAAGTAGCAGAATAGTATCATCTGATATGCTGGTGTTGGAACAGTGTTTTAGCTTCATCGATATTGACAGACAACAGAAACCTGGTTAACTACGGTGTATGTCATTTGCAGAATGGAAGAATGTAACTAAATGAGTAGTAAATGCTCTTACTGCAAACGAGATTAAGAAGAAAACAAAACAGGTTTGACAGCTTTGTGTGACAGTCTTTTATATTATAGTACATTTACATTATTTATCAGACGCTTTTATCCAAAGCGACTTTCATTCTCTAACTACAGGGGACAGTCTCCCTGGAACAACTTGGGGTTAAGGGTCTTGCTCAGGGTGGTGCTGAAGGTAGGATTCGAACCCATGACCTCTTGGTCTGGAGGCAAGTATCCTACCCACTGAGTTACCTCCACTCCAGCCCCTATAGTACCAGTAAATAGACGGTTCAGTTTTATTAAAGCAAACCTCAATATCATTTAATACAGTAATGTCATGATTTACTAAGGGAAAAAATATTTGAAGGCGATCTTTCATCAATACTGCTTGAAAGCCACATTGCTGAAACGAAGACGGGAGATGTGAAAATCTCGCCTCACGTCTTAACTCTTGACAGCCTTCACCTTTTCTGTCTGTTTGGTCTGTCGTGTCATTCTTATGGAGACCAGTGGCTTTTAGATTAGTTGAATCCCAGCACTCAGTGGCATATAAAAAGTCACAGGAAGTGCATAGTTGTGGAATATGGCTTTATTAAAGCCCCCAGAGGCCTGAAAGCCTAAACACTCTCTTTCATTGGCTGGAATGTTAGCATGCTGGCACATTACATATCAGGGGTTGATCGGTCATGAAATACAGACATTAAATATCTGTTAAGATTTTTTGTGAGAGCAATATATTATTTAAAAAAACAACAACAAAAACATTTTTAAATGCATCATAAGACCATTGTGTCTGTTTTTCATGAAATGTTTTTGAATTTTAAGGCTTACTGGTGTTTTCACATTGTGTGGAAAAATAAAGACAAAAAAATGAAAGCAATACCACATCAAGGCCCCAGATTTTCTGTACCGTTCTGTTGTCAAGACAACCAACATATTTTTGAGAACAGAATGGAAGCTGATTTGTTCTGTCTAGGTTATACTGCTATTGAACCGACATGATGTGGACAAAGTATTCAAATTGTGATTATGATGCCTTCCAATATATTAATATAAATATAACAAAAGGATTGAAGTATGAAAATATTGTTGAAGTTACATACACCTCCTCCTGCAGCTTAGCCCTGGCCATTCCTAGTGAAGATTTGAGCAGTGTTTCAGCTAACTTGGTCATGGCTAGCCCACAGTAACAAAAGCAGCCTATTCAGTTCTAAGCGATTAAACAGTGGTTGGAAAATGGCATAAATAACTGCAGATTACTTTGATTAATTATATTCTTAGTACACAACCCACACAAATTACCATGGAACAAAGAAAGAAGGAAAATGTAGAATGGGCTGTTTAAAAACTCACAGGTTACGCCGTGTCTTTAATGGGTAAGATCAAAGATCAAAACACCCAGATGGAGCTGTGACTGGTCACTATGTCAAAAAACCTGTAAAGATTAATTTGCATACTGAAACCTTCAATAATGCAGAGGCCAATATCATGACAACAGTTACACCTTCTCACTGCTTTCCTAAATGTGACAAACAACTTCATAAATCCTTTCACTTTTGAACACGTGTATGCACACACACACACACACGTCACTCCACAGGTGTCCTTGGCCACTCATTTCGTTCATTTGCGGAATCTCCCTGCTTTCCTTCCCTCTTTTGTGCATGCCGAGGAAGGGGCTTGATATTCACAGACAACATAAGTTTCCTCACATTTATCTCAGCCTGGTGAGCCAGACTCTAAATTAAGATGGCTTCATGTGCAAAAGAGGCCCCTTCTGTATATCATCCTAAACAGTGTTGGAGATGCATTCTTTGTCATAGCCAGCTAATCCAGAAGCAGTTCACTGTGGGCAAATTGTAAAGGATGTTTTTGTTTGTCTAACTTTATCAGAGATTGCCAAGTGTTAAAACCATCTTATATCACTTATCTCCCCAATCTGTTTGTTTTCAAGAAGTGGAAGAAGAACTGGTTTGTGCTGTATCCTGCGAGTCAGAATGGTATTGCACGGCTGGAGTTCTACGACTGTGGGGGCAGTAACACTGAAAAACCTAGCACAAAAAAACTGGACAAGAAGATAATCCGACTTTCAGAGTGTATCAGCATTCTTCCTGCTGTTACTGAAACCTGCCCCAAAGATAACATGGCTGCCTTCTGTGTGGAGACCAATGACAAGGTGCACATATTTGCAGCTGAGAAGCAGGTCACGACCGAGTGGGTGGAAAAGATGTGTGAGATTGCCTTTCAGGTGAGTCATTAAATTCACATTTTTATGATTATTTTTTTTATTTGAGTTGCTGATAGGAGTATGACAGTGAGACACTGAGATATATGTAAGTGATTTAAGTGATTCGGTTGTTGTACCCAGTGGGGGATTCTTTTACTTTCGTATTCTATTCTATTAAAGACCTGCATACTAGTGATATAAGCAGCAATTTCTCACATTTAAACTAAGATAATTTGCATACTAGCTCTGTATTACTGTATTATATTAAGTATGTACTCGATTATTAATTACTATAAATCTTCTAATATTCTGTGATTTAATTTAGTGACTAGATCCTTCTAAAATACTAGTCTGCATTTCAGTGTGTAAATGTAGACCCTGTCATCTCAAAGTGTTCTTGTTTATGTACCAAACAAACTTGTGATGTCTAGGCATGTTCCGAATACATGCTGGGAATTTCCGACAGGAAAAGAGACTTTTATGGGAAGGAGAGGGGCAGCTGTCTTGTTTGCACACTCAGCATCTCTCCTATTCTTCCACGTTCTCTCTATCCCTTTCTGTCTCTGGCTCTCAGGGAGGGAGTGGATCTCTTGGTAGTCCTGACTCCAATGGACAGCAGGATCTTCAGATGGCTGAGAACCTGATATATTACTCCAGAGAGGAAGGTAATAGAAAGTGAGGGAGGACACATGCCATATTTCCATCTTATTTTGGCCATTTTAGGATGTTACATAATACAGATTTTCATTGCACTACAGCCAGTAGAGTGTTGATTTTGCTCCAATTTTCCTTCTCATTTTCCTTCATGGCTTTTAATCAAGAAGCTTTGATACTCTCCCTGCTGGCTAACTTAGTCATGGCTAGCCTTCCTTTGACAGCAAGCTCCTCACTGCCACAGACAATACATAAAGACAGGAATTCTATATGCCCCTGGGGCAAGCTCCTAAACAAGGGGGCCTTGTGACATCCTTTCCTGTTTCAGTTTGGTTGTTAGAACTGTTTGGGATGTGTATGGACGTTGCCCATGGCTGGGGGACTAGCCAGGTCTATACCTGAACCGTAACCATATAAGTGAAAAGACTGGCTTGACACAATTTGACATTTTCTAGCCACTGGTAAGGCACACAGCCCTGGAAAAATGTCAATTAATGTGTTTACAATAGTATGAAAGGGTCTGCGTGCTTACTGCGAGACACACACTCACAGAAAGACATGCTCCATTGCATGCCATTCCTGCTATTACAGCAGTTAAAAGCGATTGAGTTAAAGAGAAAAAATGTTACTAAGCAAAACAAAGGCGCTGCACAGAAAGTAGCAGTCTCAGGCATTTAGCCCCAACCCCTCCTTCCACATAGCGATCCACTATATTCAAATGTCCGAGTAAGAGGGAGATCCACTATATGGACAAAAGTAAATGGACAACTGACTATTACAGCTATATAAGGTTTTTGGACATCCCATTCCAAAAACCATGGACTTTAATATGCAGTAGCCCTACCCCTTTGGAGCTATAACAGACTCTTCTCTTTTGGGAACGCTTTCCACGAGTTTCAGCCAAAGAAGTAAAGGTCAGGAGGTCAGATTGACATTCCAATTCATCCCAAAGGTGTTCATTTGGGTTGAGATCAGGGCTCTGTGCAGACCATTAGTTCACCTCCACATCCAGTTCATCAAGCTTTATGGACTCACTTTGTCCAAAGAAGAACAGTTATGGTGGAACAGGAAAAGGTATTCCCAAAGCTGGAAGCATATAATCGTGTGACATTTGCATGCTGTAGTGTCAACCTTACCGGAACTGAGGGGCAGCCACTGAGCACAAACTTTGGAAAACCAGCCCCAGCCCAACTTGTGGGATCCTATGACCCTGCCATGCTTAAAGTCACTGAGCTCTTCTGTGCATTCCACTGTTCTTCCCATTTTTGTCTGTGGAAAATGCATGGCTAGTCCATGATTGTATACACCTGTTAGCAATAGAATTAACTTAAATGCTTGAACTCAGTAATTAAAGTGTCCACATACTTTTGGCAACATGGTATATATAGACACAGAGATACTTGTATTTGTGAAAACATAAATGAAGCAGTATGTCTAGCTCTGAATTCTCATCCAAAATCCAAATATTTCTAGGGAAATGGAGGTCATGAACACTTCTGTTTTTCATAAGAGCACCAGCAACTTCCTTAAAGAGCTGTGAATGCTTGTGAGTGAGCACTAACATTAAGAGGCTTGTGACTTTGCAGTCTTGGCATAGTTGCTCCATGTCTTCACTGCATAAGTGTGAGTGAGCATAATATGCACTGTGGTGGGTGTATTTATGCAGTTCTTATTAAACACATCTGCAATTCAGCAACACCAACCAGCCATGTGAAATTACACCATCAAACGTTGGCTGCTCTGCAGCAATAGCTGACGGTTTTACAGACGTTTAATTTTCCACTGGCCTATGGGGATTTTCGGAACCTCTCTGAAGTGAAGCCATTGATAACAACTGTGAGCATCTGCAGGTCCTGATAAGCTGGCAGATCAGAGCTGAGCTCGGTGGGTCTGCGATACACCAGAATAACCCACTGACCCAACTGTATCAAATAAACATCCTGGTTATACACGTAACATATGGGGGTGCTGAAAAGGCATGGTTGTCTGTTGACCTTCAGATGAACACTGAAAGTGAGTGCGAAACATGAAAGAATGTTGTTTTTGAACTACCCTTTACTCCTGTGTTCACTGAATTCTCTCCACATATTCCAGCTATGTATGCACATATCTATCTATTTATATATGTAAATATCCATACATTGTTGTTTTGGCTTATTTTGGATGGTTTTTCTTTTACATGTGTTGGAATATGTTTATTTATTTCCATTTATATTACTATTACATGGAAGTAAATTAACTACCATATGACCAACAACTGCGCTCCCTAATGTTTCCTTAATGCTATACCTTCTGTTTGTCTTTCTTATGTTACAGTCAATGAATTCTGGGTGAGTGTCCAAAGAACAGAAGCATCTGAACGTCGTGGTCTGTTGGGTAATTACTGGCTTAAAGCAGATGGAGAAAGTCTGATACTGAAGGAACCTAAGACTAAAAGGAACTTACTGGTGTGGCCCTACAAACTTTTGCGTCGCTACGGCAGAGATCGAGTACGTTTTAGTCTGCGTTAAATTTGATCTTTCTTGGCACTATACAAGCACTTTCGCAGCTACTTGAGTCATACGTTTCCTGAACAGAATGTCATGAAATGTTTGATAATCATTTGCATTCATAAGCCTAGCATTTGCCTAGCATTTGAACTGTGCTGAAACTTGATGGGTTTAAGTACGAAAGGTGTGAGCCCCAAATAATCTCATGGTGGTTCTCATTTTGCATTTTTAATGACAGCTGCCCTCATGCTAAAACTGACACTTCAAGCAGGAACTTGAGGCCACAGTTGTTTCCAACTCTGCTTCCTGTCGTTACCATAGAAACTGGTTAGGTACAGGAAGCTGGCCTTCCTCTCTCCCTCAAGAGTGGGCGAGAGGCAGGGCTAAGGTGGTAAATAACTGTTGGGGTATCAAGTTTGTGATTCTACCAGTCATCTAAAGTTTGTTTTTTTTGTTTTTTAATAAGATCAATCAAACAATTTGACATTCTGTTGTCAAGTTACATAAAACTCTAGTTCCAAACAGAGTTATGGATTTAGCCTTCTCTTGTACTAAATTAATCTGTGTCTGGGAAAGGTACATACAGGGATGTAAGATAGTGTAGGAGCTTGGTTCAGCTGTAGGTAAATAAAAGAAAATAAAAGAGCCAAATACTTTTTTATTGTGTCACATAACGATTACTCACATTCTGATGTTTTATGCAGGTTATGTTCTCGTTTGAGGCTGGACGCCGCTGTGAGTCTGGTCCGGGGAACTTCACCTTTGAGACAAAGCAGGGGAACGAGATCTTTCAGATTGTGGAGACTGCAATTAGAGAGCAGAAGGCCCAGGCTGAGGAACGGCACCAGAGCTGCCCGTCATTTGACAGCGATTGTCCCGCCCTCCAGCAGATTCGTGCAGCCATTGCTGAAGGAAACAGTCGAGAGCCAGACGGTGACTCTGGTGGCAGTAAGCCCGGATCTGCAGATGGTGTTATCGGACGACGGGAGGGTGAAAGCAAGAATTTAAAAGGTCGCAGCTTACCAGAGCCCCCGATGCCTGTTTCAAGCACACCACCACGGTCTCCCATGCCTCGTGGCACAAAAGGCGGACCTTTGTTGGAAGACCAAGTTAATCTGTACTCAGAACCCGCTGATTCTGTTCGTCTACCAACTAATCTTGGGGACTGTCTTTATTCTGATCCAGTAGACAGCATCAAACTTACACCAACCCCCAACCCGCGGCTACGTCCGCAAGGAGATGAGGGTGGAGGTCGCCATCCAGGCAACAAGGCTGATCCTTTTTATTCAGACCTCTATGACCGAGTGACTCTTGACATAACACAAAGAACAGGAGCACTGGGACTTGAGCCACGGGGCAGACGTCCTGCAGAAGGAATTCCAGCAGAGCACATCTATGATGAACCTGAGGGAAGAGCAGGTCCTCCTGTAAGCCAGCCTGTTTATCTGTATGATGAGGCACGTGTGGAGAGCCAACCCTGGAGAAGCAGAGGACTTGAAGAACTTCAGGGTCATGATGTGCCATATAACCCCAGTACAGATGACTATAGCGTCCCTGTCTTTGGCAAGACACTTCCACCCCAAGCTGCTGCAAGGTCTAAAGGTCCCAAGCCCATGACAGCACCCAAACCGGGTAAGGGAGCACATAACAGAAAAGATCCTCCTCCACTGCCCCAAGGAAAGGCAAACTTGAATAACAACAACAGCACAAGTAACCATTATGGTGGTGGAAATGAAACTGGAAATGGATGGGGTGGTGGAGGAAAAGTAGGTAAACAGGTAGAGCTGTATAGTAAAGTGTCCAAGCATAAGCCTCAAGCCAATGCTTGGCACCCTACCATGCAAACACCAGACATCATCTACGACAACCTGGGTGACATCTGACCCAAACTTGGACCTAGAGGAGCATTCTCTGGAGTCTGGTTGAAAAGCCTTTCTTACTTGCCAGTGAAATATCTGAAGACTGTTTCAGGTTAAGTGTGCAGTGTAGTGTCATAGATATGTGGCATCACAGACTGTGGTCAGTGATCAATGACACAATGACAAAGGAAGGTCGGAGGACAATGGAACAGCTTTTTCAGAAAATAAATGTGACTTGTAATACACATTTCTTATGTGTGGGTTATCCACATGGAGTCACTCTAGAATATAATTTTGCACTTATTTTTCTCTTTTCGTGAATCATAATGAGTCTGTGACTTATATTTTATAGGCTGTAAAGCACTTAATTGTCAGAAATGAAAACTGCAAGGCAAGGGGTTTTCTTTTGTTTTACAATACCTGACAATTCAATCTTGTACGGTCAACGTTTATATGGACAATCGTTGCACACATCTACAGTTTTTTTTGTAACGAGATTCTAAATGTAGCAATTTACTAATCCACTGCTATGTGTATTGGATGAAGTCAAAACAGCTGTGCTGTTGATACAATGAAAATTATTATAATAATAAAAAAGATTAATAGGAATGCAAGTCTTCTGCTTTCTTTTCCTTTTTTTTTTTTGGAGCTAACAATTTCAGCTTCGTGGAAAATCTAGGCTTCCTGAATTTGGTTTTGTTGTGGTGTTGCAAGGAGGCCATGAAATTACCTTGAATGCTCTTTTCCTCATTCACTGTCCCTTATTCACTCCTTTGCTCTGCCCCCTAAATGGGTGCTGAGGACTGCCAGACCAGATAAAACACTCCCTGATGCCTAGTGAATATTAACCAACTACGTAAAAATGGGTCTTACTTCAAGTGTGGCTTGAATGTTGGCTAAATTAATCCGTGTCTGTCTGGCTGTGTTTGAAGGTACAGGCTGTTCCTTGTCCTGTTTTCTTTCTAATTCACCCCTTTGCTCTTTTTCTTTCGTTCTCCCCCGCCTTCACTCTTTTCTTCCACTGTCTGAAGAGATTTTATTTTCTTAACTGGCCACCCTCTTGGGCTGCCAGAATCTGATCTATTCATCATATTGGGCCTCGCTTTTTCAGTCTGCACTTTTCTCAGTCTAAAATGCGCAGTACTATGTCCATCACGCCAATGTTTTTCCTTGGAAAAGGACAACAAAAACATTTTAGCCCACGGCAAAAGAACCAAACAGGTCCCTTGAATTTAGAATGTATTGATTTATAACTGCACTCATGCATCTCACTGTTTCCACTAAGTATTTCCAACACAAAAATTATAACCTTATTAACCTCTTGTAACTATGTTCATGACTTATTATTGCCTCTTCAGCAGTTTTGTCCCCAGGCACAATTCAAATAGAGAGCAGTAATTATGCTTTGGCCTCAGTGTAATGAGGAAGTGTTTTGTCTTCATCTGACACTACCTCTCATGCTACCTCTCCTGACCTTTTATAATGTTGTTTCACTATCATGTCTGTTGTAATCAAGTTTATCACGATGTAAACCTATACTTTGACCTAGGTTTTCATTTTATGAGTATGCCATGGCCGATAAACTGTATTGTTATTCACTGCACACCTGCACGTGTCTTCAAGTTGTAGTAGAGTCTTTTAGTTTTCCTTCTTAAAGGGATTTTGTTAGAGAAAAGAATATAAATTACAAAGCTTACAATTCCCTTTTTTTGTATACAAACACAAAAAGGTGCACTGTGAAGAAAGACAAACATGAAGTACACATAAGTAAAGTAGGCCTCGCTGGGGTACAAAGTAGAGAACGAAGGAAAGGGTTTTTTACCTTTGGATTAGGCTGTAAAGAGGAACACTCCATATAAGGCTGGCAGTTTTTTCAGTGGTTACATTCTGTTTTCTAGTGATAAACAGCACTTTCCTTAGCTTCTACTACATTCCTACACTCCTACACTTCTGATTTCCACTTCACTGGTAAACATTTTTTTAAGTGGTTTTGAGAATGGTCAGTTAACACTCCTCACAGTTCACTGTAAAATAATAGATAATATCGTTGAAGAACTCATGACAGCTGGAAAATATGTCCTATTTAACCAAGAAAGCTTTAAATAGTGTTAATTTAATTGGTTGCATTTTTGGTGGTTTCAGATTTGGCATTTCACGGCCTATAAAAAGGGTTGCACTTGGGAAGTATTTCTCATCTTGCTTGACTTCCCCTTTTCTAGAATGTTCCGTTTCTGTTTTCAGTCCACCCCCATCTTTATGCTTGGATAACTGGGGGAAAAACAGAACTGCATTGTTGTTCTCTGAATAGCAGAGCAGAAGTACAGCTGTTACCTGAAAATGCTTCTTAACATAATCTTATCTTTTTTTCATTTTTCTCATATTAAACTGCATATTAAACTTTTTGCAACTAATAAACCTCAGCAAGACTGCATTTGATTAATGCATTTATAAATGGAGAATAATTTACAGTGCCATGATGAACAGCCTGATATACTAAAGCTGTTAGTTTCTTTTCCTTTATCACTATTGAGTTATTGATTTATGTCAAATGACGGTTTATGTCAGCTGTTTAGAATATTTGCTGATAATGTGGATTCGGCCTTCTTATTCATGAATTACACACGGGGGATAATTTGCGCGTGCAAACTTGGAAAATATAATACATAAAACACAATGTTACTGCCAGAACCTAATCATTCCTATTTAAGGAAACAGCATCAGTACCTAAGGTTCCTGCCAGATACTGTCTCTGTTTTCCACACAGACGACAGCTGTTAAGACACAAAGTTCCCTGGAGAGGAACTAGACAGGCCTGTTTGTGTGAAAATAATACATTGAAAAGAAAAAAAAACTTTCTACAAAAATGTCCCATTACAACCAACAGCGATTTATTAGATTGTATACATCAATACATCATGAACATATATTCAATGGAATAAATGAACTGTAGTGCAGTAACTATTATAAAATGAGGCATGAAAGCTGTCTGTTGTAGTGCTAATGGAATAAGGCTCATCTTCACTTATGCTGTGCCTGTGGACAATGCGCAGGGCCACTGCTTTAGTCTCTGGGAAATTTCAGCCGATTTGTAGAATTACTTCTAAGGGAATAAGGTTGTTGTTGAGTTTGACTGGGGTATTAAATAACACTGCACAGCCATTACAGTCTAACAGCTTGCCTGGCCCAGGAGAGAACACATGCTTGGGCCATTAGTAAGAACACATAATGTGAACACATTTAGGCCAAACCTTCAAGCCTATGACACCACTTCCAGACCTTTTCAGAATAAATATATGTAACACGAATACTGAGAATGAATGAAATAATGTGTAACGGATCCTGGAACCAATGCCTCTGACGTACGGGCTCCTTGCCTATAGACAGTGGTTTGATTTGGGGTAGGTTTGCATAATATCTAACACCAAAGTGATCTCATAACACCATGGCGTACTCCGTACTTGGTGGGCGGCAATTCTGATGGACCTTGGTCATAGAGCGCCATTGAGTAACATCACAGCTCTGACCTTCAGTTTCAGAACTCTTTTCCCTCCCATCTCCTGTACCCATTGCCCCAAGACTAAACAGAGTGCTCTCTCTTTCCTTTATGCAGTCTCTCACTGAGGCCTTGTTCTGAATTTCTCATCAGCTGAGTACAGTGTGTTTCTTTCAGGACCATTCTGCAGCCTCGCAATGCCTCTGCGTCTTTATGCACTCTACTCTATTCCTCTCCCTTACACCCTAACTGTCCACTGACAGACCCTTTCAGTTAGAATGGCACTCTGAAAAGAGCTGTATCCTCTCTTGTACTCTTTCTCTTGCGCCCATTTTTATTAACCAGCTTTTGTATCTCTTTTGTTTGTAAACTGTTCTGTTCAATTATTTCCTTGCCTCAGCATTTCATCCTGGTTCTTTAAGAATTTCCTAGTTGTGGTCAAGGCAAACAGGCCAGTAATAAAACTGAATGTTAAATCATAGTAATTAAGCACCGCAAGAACTGCTTCTAATTGTAGGTGTCTGAGAAACAAAAAAGCTTTGGTTTTTGTCTTCTTTGGTATATGGCCATCTGAAATATGTGTATTAAGTTAACAGTTTCTAATGCTGTTTTTGGAGTCTTTTGGGGAAGAATGAGGTGTTTTATCTGCTCAGTAATGCCTTACAGCTGTGGAGAGATATAAACAGCAGTGTGCTTCACTGTAATGTTGCCATGTTGCACTAACTAACAATAAACTTGAGAAGTTGACGGAGACTAATGTGTTGAACGTAACACTGTTATGGTATTTAGGAACTACTTTAAAATGGTCTAGTTGGCTTTTGTTTCACAGTAATGATTTAATTCTGAAGCTTTGAGCATGTCTGTGTATTTTTTTTAAAGCCTTACAGCTGTAAGTGTGTACCCTCCACTCCCAGCCCCTTTGGCCCAGTACGATGTTTCACAGATGTAGTGCCTTCTGTTAATCTGCTAATGGAAATTAAATAGATCAAGAGAACCGAGAAGTTTCAGGATACCAAATGTATGACACATCACTAATTTGCACAAGAACTGCAATTTAGAGGTGTAAATGTTTCCAAACCATAAATAAGTCCAACATGTTGCGTCTGCTAAGCTATGTGGTTTTCCAGTTGATGTATGTAGGCTTAGTTTAGCTTAGTTTGTCTAAACATAGGCTAACCAAAAACCATGCTCATTCAAGTGAAACGGTTTCGCGCATTAGTTATCAACTGACTTAGCGGTGCAGTCTTCTTGCTCTTTTTCTCTCATGCCATCATAAGAAGATCGTTATCTTCATCATTGTCCAACAGACAGAGGGAGGGGGTTTGGCCACTGGAGTGGCTCAAGATCAGAGGGGGGCGAGACATCTTGCCCAGGGGGGCAGAGGCAAGAGGAGCTACAGTGGCTCGCACACGTCCCTGCTGGAGTCAGACAGAGTGAGCAAAACAAGGGGGTCAAACATTGTGCAAAGTCTTAGCCAAGAAAATTATGGGCAGTAAATCAATTGTTGCTGTAAAACCTTAGAAAAAATCCAAACAAACATGTTTACAAAATAATGAGAATTCCTCATTTCAAGTAGGATAACACATACATTTTCATTGCATAACTTTTGTTAAATTCCACCAGCAGCCCACTTGATTTGAATGAATTAAGTATAAATTAAATAAGTTATGATTAGGTGAACTGAGTAATGGTGGCTAACATGACAGATATAAATCAGTCTTTATTTTTTATTCTGTAGATGTATCTGTCTCTGTATTGCATCTGTTTTTGCTTTAATGCGAGAGGTTTCTGAACAAATAAGTGGCTTTAAATCAAATTTGCTCAGGTTTCCTAAAACAGAGTACAGAATAAATTAAAATGACATGATGTCCAGCTAAATACAGAAATAAATATCATTACTTTATTATTTTATGTCAAAATGTAAGCCAAGGGACTTTTTAATAGCATATTTCATAGACCTCAGAACAAACACTATATCTATACGTGAGTCCTGGCATGAAAAAATTTAAGAAGCCCACACGAAGATACAGAAGTCTGTGTCTTTAGCATAGCTGTAGACAGTTCCATATTTAATCTTTTTAGATTTCTCCATATTGTCTTACTCATGTCATGTGTGGGTGTTTACATATTGGGTCAAAGTTTGGTCAGTGATCTCACAAACAATGCTTCCTTATTCTATCTTTTTTCTTTTTTTCAGACACACCCACAGAAAGCTTAAAGCTTGAAAAATACTTGGTTGTACCTATTTTTGTTTTTGAATTAGTGTAGGCTATATGTACGCCGATAAGCAAATCAAGAGGTCCACAAAACGGTGCCACTTCATTTCAGTGTCCTGATAGCTTGTTATCTAATTAGGTTAATGTGACTGATGATAACACAAAGTTTTATACTGGGGCCTGTAATACATTTATCTTGTTTGACACTATTCTGTGTAGCTAGTACTGTAGTGACATGATTCTTAGTCCTAGTCCTAAAGGCACTTCACTTATTTCATATGAACATAAGCCTTTTGGTGAAGGGAAAGCAAAAAAACATGGTACATGGCTGATGCAGAGCATCTAACCTGCCGCGATGTGGAGCCCTCTGCTGGGCGGTTATTATCTTTGCGCTGGTTTCGGCTCTGGCTCTGAGGGTAAGGTCCATATGGTCGGGAGAGTAGGCCTCTCATTCTCAGCTGTGGATAGAGGTTGGAGCGTAGACACAGGGGGTTAAACAGAGCATCCTCCTCCAGGTGCTCCAGGCATCTCTGGGAGACATAGACAGCAAAAGATGCAGACAGACAGATAGTTAGAGAGATAGAAATTCAAATAAATATCAATAATCAAATGAAAGTATTTCTGGAACTGTTGTGAGGAAAGATTCCAAAGAACAAGTCACTAAACTGTAAAATGCGACACATCAAAATGTGATAAAAGTTGTGATAAAAAAAATCTGATTATACTAAAGGTTTTGGGGGTGTTTGAAACCTGAGATCAACTCTTGTACCTCTACAGTAACTCTGCTACCTTGTTAAGGCACTGAACAACTGAAGACATCATTGTGTAAAAATCTGCCAAGCTGTGAGACAGTATGTCAGAAAATACCTCCACCAAAGTGAGTGTGTTGGGCAGCGGATCCTCATTTGAGGTGGGCAGATTGCAGGGCAGCATTAGCTCTTGGGTGAGAACAGGTTTGAGTAAGAGAGATAGTGATTCAGATGGCTGGACCACATAGTAGGAAAACACATGAGACCCAGAACGGAACTCAGTCTCTGAACGCACCAGGAGAAACCAATCACGGCTCTGGAGACAAGGATACACACACCAGCTTAATAAATCATCATGCATCAACATGGAGGTACATGTGTTTGATGCATTCAGACTTAACAGTATTTCAAAATGTTCCATTACACCTCATCTGTTTATCAGACTTCACAAATATGAATTTTTTATTCCTTTCACATATAGACCTTTTCACAACTCACTCTGAGTGTGTGGCAGAGAGCATGGAAGGTGTGGTGGTTGCTTTCCATCTCTTCCCAGTCCAGTTGCCAGCATGTTGTAGGTCTGATGATCAGTGGAAGGCCGTACAGCACAGACTGACATACTCCGCCTGCCTGCAGAGCTCTAACACACACACATACACTGAATTAAAGCAAAGGTTTGGGCATACAGCAAATTTACAATACTCCCTTTACCCCAAATGCAGTCATTCAGCCAAACAACCGGAGTAGTTTGCATTGCCCTGGAGAAAACTAGCTTTGTGCAAATTGTTTGCCTCACATTTTCATATCAAACTGTAAGATATTCTTCTCAAACAAACGTGTAAGTTTTGAAATTGCATGACACATACTTAATAAACATGGACAGCTTGACATGGTCTGAGAAGATGTGTGCTGATTGTCATACAGTGCTAAGTATTGAGGTGATAGCTTCTGTTATTTGTTAGCTATATTAGCCTTATAGCTCAAAGATAAAACTACGGGAGCAAATTTCAGACAGGAAATGTATCCTGTGTATCCAACTACACTGCAAAAAGAAAAAAATGATTTAGAAATAAAAAACTAATCATGCATGGTTAATATGACTTTATAATAAGTACTTTACAAGGCACAAAGGAAAATCCCTGATGAGTAATCAAGCAGACAGAAAGACAGTGAAGGTCAAATTGAGATGAGAGAGTGCAAAAGAGAATGAGACAAAAGTGAATGTTTCGATACAGTGAGGATGTTTCTGCATCGATTCACTGCACAATGGCAAGGTAAGAATGCTGTCACTGTCTCTCCAAAACTCCCTCAGATCAGTGAGCTCATGGGTATGCAAAATGTATGCAAAACACACAAGCTGCCACAATGTATTGCAGTGTGTCTATCTGTGTGTGTACTTAAGGCCTGACACACTGAATCCTCTGTCTTGTTCTTCCACAGTACATAAGAGCATGACTCACACCCATGTTCAATGTGACACTGATGCCCTTTTTTGCATAATCCATTCATTTTCTAACTCTGCCTCACTTCACTTCCAGAAGCAACATTTTGCCTAGTTTAATGTTTAAGCTATAGTAAGCAATATTCAGTACACCTCTCAATGTGCACTGGTGTGAGTATAAATATTTCAGTACATGTTTTGAGTAACATAAACC
Organism: Brachypetersius gabonensis; assembly: GCA_037577145.1. Classification (NCBI taxonomy): domain Eukaryota; kingdom Metazoa; phylum Chordata; class Actinopteri; order Characiformes; family Alestidae; genus Brachypetersius; species Brachypetersius gabonensis. The sequence continues at coordinate 8,138,211 of JBBJLR010000013.1, read as the reverse complement.
ACTTGCTGAACAAACATTTCTATTAAATAAAAATCAGTTGTCTGACATGAATATGTTTTAACAAGCAATCGCAATAATTCTTAAAATTTACTGCTGTTTATTTTGAACAGCAAATAAAAACATTGTATTTACACTGTAGTCACTAACAGGCCTGGTTCCTACCACTGTACAATAATAAAGTTCAGTTTCTAATTCTGTTTACATCTCAGCAATTGAATTATGAAGAAATAAAGCAGTGCTATTACTCTGTGAGGCTCTGAACAATAGCCCCAAAACAACATTGTGTAAGGCTGCTGGGATGCCTCAGGCTGATCTAGACTCATTGAGCTTTGACGTGGCTACAAGAAAACCTGTTTTATCTAAAGCGAAACCTACTTGATAACTCGCAGTCGTTGTGATGGAGGTCTTTGGTTGGAAAGACTCTTGTTAGGGGGCTGGAAGTCATAGACACTCTCAGTTTTGGCTCCAAGATCAGGTGTGCCAGGGAGAAGGGCAGGACTCAAAAGTCTTTCTTGCATATCACACTTTATACACACTACAGACATACACACATTTTTTTTTTTTTACATCATTTTACTGCAAACGTAAGAAAGGACTTGTTCTCTATGTAAAGCACTAGCCATTTGTGTGTGCGTGTGATGTAAGTCACCAGGTTTAGGGCTGTGAGCAGGATTGGTTTTCAGGCCAAGCATCTGTCCAGGTGCTGGTAGGAGCAGCTGAAGATGTTCCCTTTCTCCTACTTGGTCATGCAGCCATGCTTTTAGAACATTCTCTATGGCAACCACACTGTTCTCTATTATCTGCAGATCCATCTCTACCCCTAACATCAGATCCTCTACAAACAGAGAGAGAGAGAGAGAGAGATTAGGTACAAGGGGGAAAGTGAAACAGGCTTTTCCTCATTCTCAATTCACCACTAGAGGGTACTGCAAAACTATTACTTGTCATAGTGTCAGGAATAAAGTAAACTTAACCATGCACCATTATCAACTCATTGCTGTTTGGCTTGGCAGAAAAGTCTGTTTTCCAGAATCTATAAAATAACACAGAATTACATGCATATTTAGAATTTACATTACAGCTTGTGAGAGCTATTAATGGCAGTTAGTATACTCTTACAGCAATAGATATGGTAAATATTTAGGTAATATTTAGAGTTGGCCTGTGCTGCTCTTTGTTTCAGAACAGGCTGAATATTTCTGACAGTTTAGACCAATAGTCTTTTTAGACCTTTAAAAGAAACCAATTTCAGACATCTAGATAGGTGTCTTTAATGTTTTTTGATCATTGAATTAAGGAGCCTGATTCTTCATTAATGTAATTTTGGAGTTAAACCTGAATAAGATAAGGCTATCTCAGCATAAATGGACTCTTCCTTTGGAGCCACTGCTGTCTTCAATTATTCATGTATCTCTATATGGCCCAAAGAGACTAATGGGAGTAAGCTAGACATGTTTAAACTTTCATTGTGTAGTAAGATAGAAAGTAGCAGTGGAGAGAGAGAGAGTTAAAGAAAATTAATGGAAGCAATCCCTAGCATGCAAACCACTCTCTTAGGAATTGCACTGGGAAAAGACATTGGAGCACTTTCAGACCAACAATATGTGCTAAAGCAGTTTTGCAATTATTGCTTTTCCAGGTCATCAGTGAACCAGAGCTGCTAATCCATTGTATCTGATCTTCAATTTACAATTCAAACATCAATGTGGCTGTGTTTTCTGTTCACATACTTTCAGAAAGGACACTGAAAGTTAAAATTTAAACCGTGAAGGAGAGTTTCAATCAATTACATACCATTTGTGATAAGCATTACTCCAAACTGCATAAAAACAGAGAAAAACCTAAAATGACATTATCCTACTACAAATAATAACATTAATAATAATAATAATAATAATAATAATAATAATAATAATAGGAAGAAGAAGCAATAACAACAATAAATTCTATTGGAATAGTGGTCTTCATACTGAACTTGGTGACATGTCCTACAGAGAGCCATCCTTTATGTACTGTATTTTCAACAGTGTGCTGTTTGCTCTAAAAGTGCTATGAATATGAAAGTGAATATTGACTGAATGCTGATAAATGCAGTGCATCTCTACAGACTGCTAAAACTTCAAATCTAGTAAATGTCACCCAGATGGTGTGGGTGGGAAAAAAAAAGGTGCGGACGGAGAAGTGGAAAGCGGAGAGCATGACGGCTTTGGGGAGATGGCAGTGACAGACGCAGAGCAACCCCCACATCACCTGTTACCACAGATTCTATCTCATTATGCATTTTCTAGATCTCTCTGCATGTTCTTTCATTCCTTTTGGTGATAATTTCGCTCAGTTTAGTCCAGCCCAAACCTAATCATGTGCCTTTCAGCATGGATGTTTTCCATATCGCTTTTCCTCTCTTTTCAATTTGTTCTTCATTTTTCTGTTTCATTCCCTCTATATCGGTTAAAAAGCATAAGTGGTTACCAGCACTCAACTCCAGCACTCATCAACTCATTTGCACAGAAACCGCGCAATACTCACATCCTCACTCCATCACTCATGATCCCCTTCCTTCTCTGTCATAAGCGTAGATAGAAATCAGAGTACCAGACCGGCCTGGAAAGAGCTTCTAGTCTTCTCTGAGTGAAACTAATGTGGTGTAATTGATCATTTTGCAGTCACCAAGAGAGATCAAAAGTTTGGCTTGACATGTTTTGTGCACCTAATGACTACTGAGCCATTATGGCTCATTAGTCTCTGCTAGTAATTAACTCTCCATCTCATGTCTCATCCTATGAGGTAATGGAGAAAGGGCAAGGTTATGATCTCTATAATCAGCAAGAATTTTTTGTCGTTGATAGTACTGTATGTACTGTGGTGTTCCTTTTTGCACTCTTGATTTGATGAATACATTTATGGCTTTCAAAAGTGCAAGAGCAAAAAAGAAAAAATCTTATTTGACTTCTTATTTGATTTGACAGCTTTGTATTAACAGTAGGAATATTAAAGAGAGAGAGACAGTGAAAGAGAGAATGAGATAGCAAATGAACAAAAGCATTAAACAAAAATGCAGAAGGGGACAGTCCGTGAGATGGAAAGCCTAGGAAGAGGGAAAAAGGGTCCAGAGAGAGACTAAGCCACACTTGCGGAAACACACAGGCTGTTCAACATTAATATAAAATGTGAATTATTAGCAAGTGATGAGTGACCTCCACTTGTACACACACACCTGCCAGTATTCTGCTAACGTCATTACCATTACTGTTTGACCTTTACAGGACCTTTTCCACCCATCAGACAAATGTTTCCTGAACTGCTGAGGGGAGTTCAGGCACAGCGCCGTCCAGGTGATCTTCCAACTCAGCATGGAAAAATGAAAAAAAGGAAAAACAAAAACACACACTATTGGGCTGTCATAATTGAAGCTATACAGGCATTAAGTTTCGTAACCATTAACCTACTAAAGGTTTAGTAATGCTAACGAGTTAAAAACACCTAATGATTAGTGGTACAAAAACCACAAAAACTATCATTCTAATAAAATCTTTATTTAAAGGAATACATCAGGTACTGAAGCAATTAGCCATCAGTCTGTTTTAAGCATGTTTTCTGTTTAGTTTTTCCATTACAGGAAAAGTGCCAAAACTACTGTTGGTGTTATCCTAACAAATGTTTTTTTTTTTAAATCAGTAATTTAGGTTCTAAGACAGTATTCATTTAAGATTGTGGTTGTGTTTTTTCTGACTTCTGGTATAATCTAAAGCTGCACTTTACAAAAGTGTGATTACTATTTATTATGCATCCCTAATAAATAGTAATCCAAATATAAATTCAGCTAAATACAGAGCAGTGTGGGGGGTGGTGCGGCCACATCCAGAAGCCTTCCGGACTGCTCCGTTCAGACTGTGCTCTTTTTTAGTTTTCTATTTATGTCTTTTTTATTTTACTTTAGTGTGTTTCAGAGAATTCCATATTTACTTATTGTTTATAATGTTTGCAACTCGACCAAGAAAGACAGGCCGATGGTCGCTGTCATCGGAAGCACAAATTGCCAGTCCGCCCCGACTCATCTTGAGTGATTCTCTTGTTTTTGTTTTATCATTTTTTTTGCATTTCTGCTTTAGTGTGTAATAGGGAATTTCATATTTTTAATTTAAAGCTACTTATTGTTTATAATGTTTGCATCTTGCCGAGAATGACAGGCCATCGGCTGCCGTGCATCGAGCAGCCATTCTTTTCCAGAAGCACAAATTGCACAGATTTTTGTTTTTTAAATCCCAGTAGTTTTATTACTGTACTGTTCATTACATTAAAATGTCTGTGTTAACCAGCTCTTTAAAATAAGACACGCAGCTGATGAACAGTAAATTATTGAACTGGTGATTACCCCTACATTTTACTGTATTTTTATTAATAAGAATTACACTCATTTACTACTGTATTTATCTGTTTATACTAGGGCTCGGAAAGTCGCATTATTTACTTAACGCCGACAATTATTTTATCGCGCGTTAACGCAGGTTTTTAAAATCCTTTTATTTTGAAAGT
>JBBJLR010000013.1:8116399-8133094 GCA_037577145.1 Brachypetersius gabonensis | reverse complement strand
GTCTTTTTTTTACAGTGTTATTCCACTTTTGCCATTAATAAATATCAACATAGGAGTAGACAAATATGTTTGCTTTGGGCAGATTTATAAGAGTATTAAAAACAATATATTTAATACAGGTGCGATTAAAGGTGCGATTAATCGCGAGCTAACTATGGCAAACATGAGATTAATCACGATTAAATATTTTAATCGACTGACAGCCCTAGTTTATACCAAAGAAAATACCCGTGCATGAAATACAGTACAAGCTGTATGGGCTTTCCTTAATGTTTTCATAAAGTGTAATGTATTAAACAGAGTTTAAAATTAAATTAAAATGTTTTGGGAGCATATTTGGGACATATTTAGCGTTTACACTATAAAAACATAACCCTGCGAATAAGGGAGTATTACTGTATTTCTTCCAATATTCTTCCTTCTAGTAGGACTGCAATTAACAATACAGTGTTCCCCCACACATTTATAGAAACCACAAATATCCTCCAGATTTTTAATTTACTAATGATTTACTAATTTTGTAACATAAACATTAACGAGAATTCAGATAAATTGCCATGTAAAATATGACTCAAATTTTTTATAACTGTTGAGAGAATACATCAACCATATATGGGCTGCTGCTCTGTAACGCATCTCTGGCAGATGCAGTTCAGCATTGCTGCATCATAACAATTTCCCACATGGAGTATGTTGAGTGTTTCGCTGTGTGTTCTCGAGTTTTTCATTTTGTTCTTCTTAAAGCCCTGTATTTTCATTACTGTAAATCAAATCAAATTATTACTGCATTTACCCTTTTTATACCAAAGAAAACGCCCGTGCATGAATTACAGTACAGGCTATATCAGTATTTTACATTCTAGCACTGCGGGAGAGAGCAGTTCAGTGTAAACGGTACAGTGCGAATAGGGGTTTACCTTTACATTTTCTTTAAAGGTAATGTATTAAGCTGAGTTTAAAAAGTGTTTTTGGAGCATATTAGGGACATAGGGTTTACACTTTTTTAAACCACATCACAAATTTGCAGTTATTCACAATTCCTGGGCGCTTTTGGAAAATAACCCCTGTGAATTTTGGGGGTCTACTGTATTAATCTTTTGGACAAAACAAAAATGTAACTGAATGCATTTACATGAATATTTACTCACTAAAATGATAGCAGAGGTGAGTACACTCAGAGCTAAAATCCCTTTTTTAAATGCGGAGAAGCAGAGCAGAGGTAAAGAGAGGGGGCAGACAAAGACAGAAAAGAGATCCTCTTTACTCCCTGCAAACACTATAATTCAAGGCCAAATCCTCATGAGAAAATACACAATGAACGATGGTGCTGCAGTGTGCAGGGATGGACCACCATGCCAGTTCTGCTCTACACACACATCACCACTCAAATACACAAAAACACATTCATCTATCAACTTATTTTAAAAGGCTAGTTTATCTCCAGGTTAGTGAAAGCCCAGAGAAAGAGAGAGAGAGAGACAGACAGAGAGACAGAAAGCAACAAAATCTCAATTTCAAAACAACCTATAGGGTTTTCAAAATGAAGAATATGTTTATCTTAGCTTAGAGCCAAGAGATAAAGCAGTGCAAGGGAATAGAGTTGAGCACTGTGCACATACACTGTGCTTGTACAAAACATTCACTGCCTGTTTAATTTTATGCAGGAGATGATTTGACCTTCTGGGCCAAATTTAGATGCCCTTATATGGTTCCATAATCAGATCAGCAAAAACATGGGTCATTTATAGGCAATACAGCATTTTGTGTTTTGTGCAACCTCTAATTACCAACAAAGCAGCGATCAGTTTTTCTATAATTCTTAACAAGACAGGAAAATACAGAGCAATCTGAGAGCACTCCTCTCTGCAGATCCTCATTTCAAACATTTCAAAAGCTTGATTCTGTGGTTATGAAACCCTTTTATGTTGATGTGGATGAACATTCTGGATGACTGTGCTGCTGGAGGACAACCCAGTTATAGCTTTTTGGCAGACACAGCCAGACTGTCACAAAACCATCTACCACCACAGATCCTCCACCATACTTAACAGTGAGTAGTGCTCCTTTTCTGCATTACCATCCTTCTTTTACGGCAAACACACCTTGAGCTTTACCGAAAATCGAGTTTTGTTTCTTCTGACCGCAGAACCCACTTTAAATAAACTTCCAGTAAGGTTTAGTTCAAGTTCAAGTTTATTTTTATAGTACATTATCACACACAAATGGTCATCCAATGTATAAAACGTTTAATTCCAAATGATGTACTTGTAACAATTTTGATATTAATAGAAAACACATTTTACTGAAAGGCTTAAAAAATCCTAACTCTAATTAGCATTAATGATAATAGTATGCCATTTATTTTCCAATTAATTGTCTAGCTTCCACTTGTCTAGCTGCTGTAGTTGCTAAAAATGTTTTGAAATGACAGCAATAATAACCATATTCATGGTTAACGTATATTCCTTTCTAAACCTCAAATTTCTGTTTTCCGCCAATGTCCTTCAAGAAATAATGCACAAAGCAAAAGTGTCCCTCTCAACCCGTAGTCACTTCTGTGAATAAGATGCAAGAGCCTCTAGGGTATTTAACTGTTATTTCATCTGAACCGAGACCAGTTTTATGGCTTCATTACTAACAGTTATGGCAAGAACTTGGGTAGAAACAGCTTGTTCTAGATCAGCCCAAAAAAGCAACTCTGAGTCTGAGCCAGCTGAAGGTCTTCATGCTCTGAGAGCAGCTTATGGTGATGAGTCATGTTGCTTAATCTCTGAGTGAGTGAATAGGGGTTTATGGTGTGGCTTTGTTCCTCAGCTCCCCCTGGAGCCAGCGACATTTTTGATATCACTCCTCATACCACATACTGTTTCCTTTTATTGCATGCTGGAGCCAGTCTCACACCCTGCCTCCTTATTTCTCACTCTGCCTTCCCTCCATCCGACCAACCCTCATCCTCCCAATGCGGTCTCCTTTCCTCTGTCCTTCTCTTTCACACTGTCTTAGTCTGGACACGCTCCCTCCCTTCTGCTCTTGTAGTCTGCCAAAAATGTCCCTCTTTTCAATTCTCTTACTCTACCTTGCTCTTGCTTTCTTCTCTCTGGCTTTCAGTCTCTCAGTAATTGTCAAGCTCGAGAGAGCATTTCTCGTTTTTCTCTCTCAATTTCCTTTCTCCTGATGTCAGCTACCTCACTTCTCACGTCCTGCCTGAGCTCTCTCATCTTTTGTTGGTAAAGGTTTAAGTCCTCAAACCCATTGTAGAGTTTGGCCTCTTTTAATCTGATTTATTTGCTTATTGATTTATCCATGGGAGCCCCACTTTGTTAATTAATTTGGGGACTAATTAGGCTAAGCTGTTAGTTTTGGGGCTTAGGGTGTTAAACAGTAATGCCATAGTGATTACTAATTAAAAATATGACCTGTATGGACCTATTGCGGCAGAGTTGTGCTTGTAAACTGTGATATGGTCACCGGTTCACGTCTTTATGGCATAAAATCATTTTGAGCTTTGACTTCATCACTTCATCAGGAGTCAAATGCTTTCAGAGCAGAAATTATTTTTGGGTTTTTTTTCAGTATTGAAGGCCATGCACTTATAGAGTCAACTGAGGATAGAAAGTGCAAACAACTTCTAAATGCTGATAACCCCACTTAAGGAGGTCGACAGTGCTCCAGGAAAGAACTCCCACATGCCCCAAAAGATGATGAGAATGGCCTTTTTTTCTTCATAATGAGAAAAACAATAAGTCCCAACCCTTGTTTAAAGCAAGATCTTGTCTTATTAAAAGACAACTGGCTTTTTTTTGCATGAAAGCTTTAAGATTTGCTGATAAAGTATGCAGGATAGGACAGCTTCACCTGAACTGACCTCAGAAGGATGGGCTAAATTTCAGACACACTCTGTAGCTGGTCAGCCATGAGAGATATATGGCGCACACTCTCTAATAGACCATAAACAGAGATGGCCAGGTGCTACTGGAACGCACCAGTGACATAGAAAATGAGGGAAAGAAAGAGATGCTATTTATCACTGTCTTTCCTGTTGCTGTGTGACCATCGTGAGACAGCAGCCTGTCCAGGTCTAGACAGATTAGTCAAGCTAAATCTATTAAATGGGGAAAAAATGGATGTTTGACATACATGAGTAAGAGGACGTTTAGTCTATGTTAATTAAAGACTTTACATTTCCAATACATCAGAAGTTACAAGACTTTAAAAAATATTGTTTATTCAAGACTGAATGAGGAATTTTACCAATGTTTCCACCATATATTTGAACACATTTAATGTTTAGAGCATAAAGTCATAAAAATTGCTCTTTGCCAGAGAGGCTTATCAAGTCAGAATGTATTCATAAGAACAAGATGTTTAAGAACAAAATGTTTATGTCTCTAAAGGCGTAATGTTCACTGAAAGGTTTTACATTAAATGATAATGACTATGCTGCCTGATGCCTGAGAGATTGTTTTACAATTGTTTTGAGATTGAAAAAACACATTCATGGTAGAGAGGCAACAAAATGATATTTCTTTCATGCTCACTGGTTGCTTTGCATAGTACATAAAATGGGTATATTTAAAAGGAATCTGTCCTTTTTTTTTCTACTTGAAATGTTTCTTTACTATGCACCCTTTTACATCTGAATGATCTTGCAATTATGTAAAGATTTAAAAACTTGGTAGAACAGTGTTTGGTCTCTTCTGACAATGATTTATGGAAAATGGATATAAATTATACAAGATTTGTATAAAAGAATGGTTGCAAGGGTTAGTTAAAAAAAACCCATTTAACAATAAGCTACAATAAGAAACTGCGGCAATCATGACATAATATTGATCTAGTGGAAAATGGTACCCTACTGAGCTGGAGCCATAATTAATTTAGGACTATGCACAATTAATTACTACACAAAAATTACATTGGATCTATTAAATCTAAAAGTATGAACTTTCAGAGGCATGCAGAATAAATATGAACTTTAAATTTGGGTATTTTGTAACGCTTTGGGTATTAAGTAACCCCAACCCTAATATTTCTCATACAGGGCAGCTACTACAAAACAGTGTATTTGTGGGTGGAGGTTCAAGGAAATTACACACGCACATCCTTTAGAATAGCTACAAAAAGCATAGTTTATCTGACTGCCGGTGTTGTTCTGAACTCAAATCAGAAACACACACTAATCTTGAGACATACTTGTGTGACTGCCAGCTCCCTGACGCCTGGTGATATATTCCATTTACCCACACAAATACGCACACAATTTATCTTATCCAAGAGTGGGCCGAGTGTCATTAACAGCGACCCCGCTCTTCACATATGCATGTTGCCTTGACCACACCATCCTGTCGCTATGGCAATGCCACAGGGGTTGAGAGAGAGAAAGAAAAGTGGAGCGGGTGGAGGGCAGGGCCCTTTTTGTACCCACGCCCCTCCCTAACCATAGCAATAAATCTGCCACCTCTGAAACTGCAGGCCACAGTTAACATCTCTGAGGCAGAGAAAGAGAGAGAATCTGATGGAGAAGTTGAAAATGAACAGTCTAGACTCTGTGGCCTTGTTTTGACTTATGGTGTAACAGAGAACCACAGTCATGGTCTAAACAAGAACAACACCGCATCAAAAAGTTTCAGTTCTAGATTTTGAAACATTGTCAAAGTGGAGAATGACTAAGGTAGGGCAACTTTTTGCGCCACGTATAATGTAAAACAGTATTTTCACAGACCGGTATAGATACAACTAAAAACAAAGGGCGTAAAAACTCTCCATTGCACTGAATTAGTAGGAGGCCTGCGCTTGTTTCCCTCCTACGAGCCGAGACGAGCGTTTTTTCAAAGTAAAAGATCTTTCAGACAGTGATAATCAATAAAATATTTTTTATTCTGGCTTTCTGTGCGGCCCAGTACCAGGTAGGGTATGGCTGGTCAATCAGCTTTTGCTAGCCTTAGTGACCAAACCATATAAATCCTATGAAGAGACCGTTATTCTGCACATACTTTCATTCCAAATAACCATCTTTATGATGAAATAATTCTGAAGCGAGATGATGTGCAACATCTCCCTGATGAGTACAGGAGCCCCCCAGGGCTGTATGCTCAGCCCTCTGCTGTTCACGCTGCTGACTCATGACAGCGCAGCAATGCACAGCTCAAAGCACATCATCAAGTTCTCTGCTGACACGACTATGGTGGGTCTGATTAGTGGAAAAGACAGGGTGGGAGGAGGTGCAATGGTTAATGGACTGGAACCAAAAGCCAGTCTCCAATGAACATCAACGGATCCCCTGTGGAGACTGACCAAGTTCCTTAATGTTCTGTGGAGAACCACAGATGGACCCTAAAAACCAGCCACACTGGCATGAAGAAACAGCAGTGTTTCACCACTTTCTACATAGGGACTGTGGAGACAATCCTATCTAGTTACATCATGACTTGATTCAGGATACTGAGGAGAGCTGAAAAGATCATCAGGGTCTCTCTCCCTTCTGTTGCAGACGTTTACACCACATGCGTGCCACCAGCATTGTGGATGACCACTAACACCCTCTTCTTTGTCCTTCTATCTGGCAAAAGGCTCTGTAGCATACGAGCCTTCACTGCCAGAATGGGAACTTACACTTTAATTTGCCACCATAAAGTCTCTTTATGTATCATGTGCTGCATATTCTCTGTCTTGCACTATTCTCTATCATGTTTTCACCATTATGTATTTATTGCTATCTACCTCATACTTGCATCTTCGCACTTTGCTGCTAGTCATAGTAATGCATTCATTCAAACTATTACTGCAACTGCTTTGGTACTGCATTCTATGTTGTCTTGTTATACTGTATTGTTGCTCTTGAGTTTTTCTTGCACACTCTCTGTTTGCACTCTGTGTAGTTCTGTCCTGTCTGCACTGTGTTTTTGTTCTTTTGCACCATGGTCCCGTAGAAGCACTGTTTTATTTTAATGTGGAAATCACAATCACACAAGATAATAAATCAACTTGACTTGAATTTTTTTTCAAAAAGGATGTTTAGTCTCTATTTCTTTGTGTTTTATTCTGTTCCCAAAGATAGATCATTTAGGGGGCACTTAAAGAAGAACAGAAACATCCATGGCACGCACTTCTCTCACATGCTAAGCATGGTAAAGTGTCGAGACTACTGATGACTAACAGGACATTACAGCTTGGATGTGAGGTATGCATTACTATAAAAAGCATTATTTCTTTTAGGCCTCTTTTCTATTATTCATAGCAAGCGCATTTACCTTATGTGCATTATCGGCTTAAACTGCTGTATGAGCATTCTGAGTGTCAAAGGTTAACATTGTTCCAAAAAAGCATGTGAATAATGGGTAAATGTGCTCACTGAATATGCATTTGACAGTAATGCCATGATAATGTAGTCATCTGAATGGGCCATTGAACCTGCTCTCTGCAGCTTAAGGGAATAATATTGCAGAAAGATTCCAGAATCCATGATTCACTCTTAAACCAAAATCCCAGGTAGAAATGCATGAGGCTGCATCACAATGACGGCATTAAGATTTGCAGTAACTCTGCTATGCGGCTTTGTAGGATTTTGTCTATGGTTCAAGAGGTTTTAAAAGCAATTGACTTTGCATGAACCCAAGGATTTGAAGACGGCACCTGTCAACAGAAAAAATAACAACAACATCGTCCACACTTTAGTTTTTAATGAGCCTATATATGTGCTAAAGCCACAAATACATACACAGTGTCACACATACTGTGCATGACCCCACACTCTCATGTTTCCTTCCTTTCACACAATGCCTTCCGCCAAACCACCATCACGAAGTCCTAAAATCCTAATTTGTCCACTGCAATCCAAAAACAGGATGTAAGGAGGGAGAGTCCAAGGCATACTGGACAGCTCTCCAGCCAGCCAAAGCTATACTGAGAGCAACCCTGGGCTATGGAGGTCATCATGAATCTGAGACTGTGAATGAGTGTGTGTTTGTATGTTAAGACTATAACCAATTAATTTATTTTTATTTTTTAAATGCTGTGCTAAAATTGAACAGCTCTTAGTATTCTCTCATTTACCATATTTATTGTGGAAACCACTGCCAAATGAGCCTATTTATTCTTAGATTTAAGCAAAATGAGATTGTAGGGGTGTGGACTTATGTTGTGTTTGTATCCAGACCTTTTTCTGAAGGCACTTAAACATTGTGAGAAAACATTTTCTGTTATAGAAAATCAAACTGAATCTTGGAGACAGAATAAAAAATCTTTGCACCTCTACTGTGCGTTAGTGAATGAAACACAAAAACACTCACTCCACAGGAGAATATGCTTGAATATGCTTGAGAATAACTTAGTCATTATGAACTTCAACAAATCAAATGCAGTGCACTAGACCCCTGCCTCAGAAACAATCCTATTCTAACAAGTTAAATCACATGGTCTCCGTCACTCTGAAGGCTTGTAATACTTTGTGATTTGGAAAACAATGTTTCCATTGTGGTTGACTCTTCTTGCTTCTCTGTGATGACAGAGTTCTTCGAAATAGCCAATATTTTTTATCAGCTGTTATGCAATTTCCAGCTTGGCTCAAACTTCTTTAAGTTCATGAGAGAGAGATGGTCAGACAGGGAAGTTGCACTCAGAGGAGGAAACTGAACAGCACTCCACCCATTCCACACACTCCCAGTGCTAATGTAAATACACAAAGCAGGACAGAAAGCAAAGAATGCTTACAGAGACACACATCTGGAGAGAGGCCACTGGATGCTGGAGCAGTGGGAATGTGTTCTCTGGAGCAAACGCTTCACTGTCTGACCCTTTATTTACAAATCTGGCAGCTGTCAGATTTCAACATGTAAAAGATTCTATGGCCTTAGCTTCTCTAAGATAAAGGATTTCTACTGTTTGAACCAAAGCTGATTTACAGCCACATTTTGGATCACTCCTATTTACTTTGATGCACCACCTATTTACAGGGGCTCGATGAATTCATTGGTACTGCAGTGACTGGAAGCTATTCAAGTCCAGAGACATCAACGTTGCCCTGTATCTATACATTACCCCCAGCTAGTTTGAAACAAGAGGCATTGTTTATTGAACAGTAGTGCCAGGAGTTCCTTCCATTAACACCACTCCTGTTCTGTTTTTTTGCTAAGATAGACTCATAGATGTTTTCAAGTGAAAGGGATGTTTGCAGATCCTTGTCTGTCCCCCTGCCACTTCCCTGAGGATTTACTGCTTGTCCAATAAATGATCTTTGTTAGGCTCAGGTCTTTAAAAATCCTTCATCAAACCTTTCCCATCCTATGGGTTTCGAAAACTTTAGTTTTGACTCTAAAATCTTTTTAGTTTGGGTCATTTTATTCCTGAACAAACCTTTAGCAAAGACCAGGTTATTAAAAGAGTGTATGTGACCAGGTCAAACCCACATCTGAACAAATAAAATGGTGCATCCTTTTTATTTGGGTTTATTTATTTACTCCATGGGAACCTCATATTATTTACCCTGTGGCTGAGCGAGCCTGCGACTGCTAACCACAAAACCTTGATTAAACATGTAGAAAACAAGTGAGGGCTTAAACTTCCAACTGGAACTCATGTGTTGCAGTTTTGGCCTGCAACTCATGTTAGAGATGCAAGAAAAAGCAAGCCATAACAGATATTCAATAATAAATTAATGTTAATGGAGCCTGTTCTAGAATACAGTGCACTGCACAATTAGAGCTCATTACTTTGTTGGAAGACCTTGCAATTTCTGTGAGACTGCTGCACTGAGATGATTAAAATGAAATTTCTTACCCCCCTGCTCATTCATGTTCTCTGTTGAACAGGGTTCTGGGCTCCAGACTGACTCTCTCTCTGGAAGATTCTGCTCCACAGTGATATGGACCACCAAAAGCCTGCGCAGACTCACCAAGTCTGAATCTTTCAATCCGTGCTCCAGCTGCCTCAGTACAGTCTGGCCTGGCTGACTGCTCAACACGGTCACCTGCACAATGATCATTCAAACACTGAGGCTCATCAAAAACACAGCATTGCTGCCTTCAAGCAACAAAGTAATCCATTAATACTGAGCTAATCAATGAAAAATAAATAGTTCTTCAGTTCAGTAGGTCCGTTGGAACATCACAATCATTATTTCACACAGCATATTATAAAATATCAAAACAATTTATACAATACATCTTATAGACAAGCCTCGAAGAAGTCAGCTGCTCCAGCTTTGATGAAATCATTACTTTCAATTCTTCCACAAATCAGTTCATAGTAATATTCAAACAAATATTTTTATAGTCCTTGTATAATATGATCATATGGTCTGATTGGCTGATGTGCCGTCTTATGATCACTGATGAAGCAGATGGTGGTCATCAGCTCTGCCTTGTGTACAGCGTAGCACAAAGCTTTAGCAGACACTAACCCTGCCTCAAAGACAGAGGCAGCTCTGTTTCAATTACAGCAACTCAGTGCTCTGCTGCAGATGCTTAATTCTAATACAAGAGATGCAACAGGCTCAAATGCAACATTAATAAAATTTGCAATCTAATTAAATGCACTTGTCCTCTGCTCAGCTTCCTGCATGGAGAACATTAGTGCTGGATTTAAATGGAGCCTGTGAAGAGCAGAGAGGCCCTGGCAGGCTATGTGGTTTGAGTCAGGATGTTGATGGCTTCATTAAAGATTGATAACAGAGGGTAAATGGGCTCAGGATTCCTTTGGCAAATAAAGTGAATATGAATGTAAGAGTACTGAAAAGGTCCAAGGCAATTGGGACTTCATTCAGCTTGACATGAGGTTTCACTGAAGTACATAATAAAAGCACTCCAGAAAATAAGACAAAGGTCATACTCTTAAGCAAAGAATTGATCCATTTATTGATCAGCAGAGAGGCAAAGACAAGTTTAGACCTGAACAAAAATTGACAGAACGGGGTAGAACAGGGATCTGTCTTTTCACACACATGTTGAGTGCTCACCTCCACTGAGCTGCTCTTGAGCTCCTTCCCCAGTGTGGCATGATGTGTGTATTGCTTGTACTGCTGCAGGCTGTCCAGCACGGCCTTTTTGAGGAGTTCAGGCCTTGGTCGGGTACAGCCCTCTTTAGGCAGAGAGCGCAACTCTTCAACACATGAATGCAGGCGTGTAAGATTGGCCTTCACTTGCTGTGGGAGGAAAGAAAGACCGATTTTTAATTACCATGTGAATTAATAAAAACATTGAGTTTTACAGCTATTAAAAAATGACACTGACACCTGCAATTGTCAAACTTATAGTAAGCTACATCCCTGTCCTATCATACACCTGAGTCCAGAATAAATCTGACTCTTGACTAAAAATAATTTTCTCACTCTCACCACAAATGGCAGAAGGCACTCCTGCTGTATATTCACAGCATACAGACTAAGTAGTGGTACTCTGCTGGGTCCTTCCAGAATGCTGGTCAGTGACAGAAAGTTGTCAAGTGCCTCACACAGAACAGAACACATTTCTGACCACCAGGGTGGTGATGTGTCTACAATCAGCACTCGAGGTGGTTGTCTGGAGAAAGACGAGGCACAGCAAATCTGGCTGGCCGGAGGGCAGGAGCGGTTTCTGACATTCATTCTTCCCAAATCTGCAGGAAAATATAGATCATGCACTCTGAAAGTAAAGAAATAAAGATTAATGTAAACAAATGATGTAGTCACAGCCAGCCACTTGAAGATAAACCTTTTTAACACAACTGTCAATTTGGTAATGTGAGGCACCAAAAAGAGAATTAATACCAATAGAATGGGACATGGTAATAAAAATGTATAGAAACTGCTCTGTGTCTATATGAAACGGGAGATATTGTTGGTCCTGTTAAACAAGAAAACAAATATGGCTACATTTCACAATCTATGGGCTCATCAGGCCTGTTCCACTTTACAAGAGCACCCTTTCACCAAGTTGATGATCTGGAGCCTTCTGGGCTGCAGGCTTTGTCCTCTGCTTCAACTGAGCATTCAAAACAAAAGACAAACAGTCTCATTTAAATCAGCCTAGTGCTTCAAGCGCGCATCAAAGGCTGAGTATCATTAGATGAGCAAGCAGTCTGTTCATAACACTGGGAATGGAAATGATGATGATGATGAGGATGAGGAGGAGGAGGAGGAGGAGGAATTAAATGGGCAGAATTTAATAGGCCTTCTCTAAATGACTCTAAAAGTATTTTTGACAACAAGCGTAGACAGTATTTTTCAAGTATGTGTGTTAGTACATGCTTTGCTTTTACTCTTGTATATGCTGGAACCTGTTTACTTAGGTTTACATATGGGCCTAAATGTATATAATTAACAAGTCTATGTATTTTGGCCATACTTTGTGCACATGTTAATTATCAAGGTTTCCAACGAGTGACACATTTTATATTTTGTACATAGCCATTTAATTAATTGCTAGTAACATACATCCAAAATAAATATTACATCAACACAGAGCAAATGTGCAACTTCAGTGTTCAGTGATTAAACTCACAAACAAATAATCAATCAATCAATCAATCAATCAATCAAAGGGTGGTTTCAAAGGAAGTACGATTTGTTGTGTTTACATTTTTTCTACGGTTCGTGTGTAAATCTCAAATTTGGATGGAATTAAAGTAGCTATAGATAACATATATGGATCATATAAGTACTGGGGTGCCTGACCAATACGCCATTGCATTCAAACAAATACACTTCAATATGGAGTTGCTCCACACTTTGTAGCTACAACAGCATCCACTAATCTTTGAGGGCTTTCCACGAGATTTTGCCCAATCCCAACCCCTGGAAAACAGGTGTGTCCCAATACTTGTGTCTATGTAGGGTACAACGACATAAATTCAGCTAGCTTGCTCGTCACGTTCACGACAAAAAAAAATCTTTCCGCTGAAGTTTGCTTTACAGGATAGAAGGTTTGGGCTAACTGGCGAGATCATATCGACGTTTTTTCATTCAAAAATCGCCCTAGTCCTTTTAACGCTAGTTCAAAGTTAGCTCCCCGGTGGTTTAACGTTGTCATGCCTGTAACTGTCAGATAACACCTACCGTACGTTAAGACTCTAGCTCAGAAGTTAACTGAGAGGATAACCTGTTCGCTTGCTACGTCTCTGGGTGGTGTAGTTTAACGATCAGTTACACGGATCCTCTCTTATTTTGGCCGCGAGCCACGGTAGTTAGTTTGATTTGGTGTGCACGAGAGCAGCTACGAGACTTTTTAGAGGGAAATCCACCACTATTTCAGCAGAAATATTATTCTGCAGCAACAGAAACCACGTAGACTAAAGCCAGTGCTAAACCATTCTGCATGGAAAGCTAAATGAATTCTTGCCTCACCAGCAGAAATGAAAAATCAGTTTTGATCTTTTAAAACCTCATTTCCACATGTAGGAGAAGAAACCTTTCTATTCCAGCATGACTGTGCCCCAGTGCACAAAGCAATGTCCATAAAGACATGGCTGGCCCGCACAGAGTTCTGACCTCAACCCTACCCAGAAAGACTCCAAAATATTGTGCTAGGTTTTCCAAGAAGAGTGGAAGCTGTTATAGCTGCTAGAATCCAGTGTCATTAAAGCCCCGTTGGTGTAATGGTCAGGAGTTCCAGTACTTTTGTCCATATAGTGTATGTCTCACTTTAACTGGAAACATTTCCGTTTTCAAGTCAAGTCAAGCCAAGTAGATTTTATTATCATTTCTACCATATACACAGTACATAGTAAAAATGAAACTACATTCCTCCAGGACCATGGTGCATCACAAGAGCAGAACAGAGCAGAACAGAACAGAACAACAATACTCCTAAACGAGACAGGACAAAACAATGTATAGTGCAAATGACAATGGCTACATTGAGGATAAGTACAGTATTTAACCAGTACTGTAGTTTAGCAGCAGAGATGTGCAAGAGAATGCAGGACATCAAATAAATAAATATGTGCAATTTAAAACGGCAATAAATACGACTGTAGCAGCATAAAAAACATTACAGAGAGTGTCGTGTGTTTTACAGAATGTGTGATATTGAAAGAGTATTTTAACTGGTTATTAAAGTCTGAGTTTTCCAATGGGGTAGGAGTGAGGTGGGGGGGGCGTGGGTGATTTGTGGTGTGTGTGTATATGTGGTTTTTGCAAATGACTTAAAGTACTACCCAGAATAATTAGATCCAATGTAAATGTATCCACAGATGTGAAAACATTTTTAGATGCTTTATCATTTTCCCCCCCAATTTTAGAACATAATCAATCATTTCTAGGTCTCTCTCCTGTTGCACAAAATCACCACTGCTGCTGGTCATTCAGTAGTTAAAACTGGTTACAGGACACTTGTTTGTTGCTTGACATTCATTGTGAGATTATAACCTGTACCGTGAAATGAATAATTTGAATAGTCATTTGCACTATCTGGGTCACTCCAGCCCTCTGCATCATATGATGCAACCTGGGCCCATGATTTCCAACATTTCCCAAACTTAAAGCTAGGCTTTCTTCAGACTTAGTGCAACTTTTATGAAATAAGCCTACAGAGATGTTATGAAATCGTACTCTGTTCATCTTCCCCAAAATAAATGCCGGTGGTTACTTAAGCACATCCACCGTTGCGGGTTCATTTCCGCGCCTTAAGAGGCTTTGGCTGATGGCTGTGCTGTGAAATCAGACCTGACGTATGACGACGTGCTGCTTGTCCTGTGCAGGCGGGAATTAACATGAAGCTGGTGCATCTGTTCGACGGAGATAAGGGAGTGCGGAGTGGAGCTGCAATCTGACGCGACCGTCTCTGCAGAATTTGGCTAAATGGATGGCCCAGCTCTGGAATGCTTGTGAATGTTTGAGCTGTCTGTCTGCTGTTTCATGATGTAAGAGAATGTCAGAGACTTTTTAGAGACTTCGGTGATTCAGTATTTGGAAGACGTTATCGATGGTTGGACATTTTCAGTATCTAGTCTAGGCTGATCTTTCTTATCAGCTTCCACTAGGATCAATGTGGAGGTTCTATTTTTGGCCTTGCAAGAAGAGCATTGGTGACGTCTGGTACTGATGCTGGATGATTTGTTCTAGATAACAAATGTCACTCAAATTCTCCCCAGAAGTATTTGATGGTGCCCTGTCACTCCAGAGAGAGCAGTTCCATGGCTCCACAGCCACTCCACACTGCACATGAGAGATTGGATGTAGGCTTATTTGCAGGGTGTCCCATTCCATTAGTAAAGCTTTTTTCTATGGAGATTACACAGGCTGTGTGTGCACAATTGAACACCTTTCATTAATGGGTAAAGTGGCTGAACTCATTAGGAGGGATGTCTGTGTACTTTAGAACCTAAGGGGGCTTCATATATACAGTATCATTTTATACTTAGCAGGTAAACAATAATTAGTAGCAGAGCCAAACAGTAATGGCTGTTTAGCTTCTGATGAAGCTTTCGAGGCTTTAGCCAGAAACCCACACTTAGACAAAACAAAGACCATGTCCCTGCATGTCATCGCCGTGTCTCTTCTTATGATGTAACAGCTCTTTTGAACAAGGGCCTGCAGCAGTATCCAGATTTTGAATGTAATAGCATCTCCAAAGGGAGCCTACATGCTTTTACACCACTTAAGGGGATTCCACCATGAATCCCTTTGTTTTTTTTGGCATAGGGGCAGAATTACAATTTTGTGATCAAGAGGGATATTTCATGGGAAAAGTACATGTTGCATGTATACAAGGGTAGTGTTCTGACTGGTAGTCTACACTGGGTTCCTCTTGACACAGTTTGTTGTTTGAGGCATCATCTTTGCTTAAATGATGCACATTTTAATGTTTAACGTTTATGAAGTATGTTAATATGAAATGTTTAACGTAATATAGTATATTTTGAAAATGAGCTTCCTTGTATCTGTTCTTGCATAACAGCCCCTGAAGGCCGTTATTTTTGCTGAGCCACATTTCAAGAGATTTATTCACAGTCTCGTAATGTTTAGCTCTTTCTCATCACCTCAAAGCCTCTTAGCCTTATGCATGCTCAGCCATGAACCCTTAACGTTGTTATTTAGCCCACTTGAAAAGATACTGCCGAATGGGATAAACACTTGCTGTTCTCATGCTGTGGAATTTAATGGGTGTATTTAAAAGCTGTTTGATTCAGACTAATCAGTTCCTGCAGAGAGAGTGGTCCTCTCTGAACTAGTGTGTAGTGATGATACCAAAAAGGAGTTTCAAAATAAGATGAGATTAATGAGGTCACTTCCAAGCAACGAAAGCCTTTGTTGCCCTAAACATCTGGCACCACTGTTAACAATGAGCAATTAGCCATTACTAACAATTATGATACTGCTAATCATAAAAATCTCTGATTTTTTTAATGGGGCAGGCTGATAACCGTCCGGCACCTACTTCACAGTAAACAAAACCAAAAATAGAATGTCAGCACTGTATAACTAAAGAAATGTTAAAGTACTATTAAAAAATGTAATTATTATTTTTTTGTACCAACTGGAGGATAGTTTTTATACATTATTTGAAAACAGCAGTTGCCCTTTACATTATGTTGCTCTATTCCATGAAGGTAGGAATGTTTATTCCTTCTCTGATCAAGTGAAATATAGAACAGTATGTAACAGAGTAAGAAGAGAAAGAAGTAGTTCAGTGTTCAGTTCAGGGGTGTGTTTGTGTGTGTGTGTGTGTGTGTGTGTGTGTGTGTGTGTGTGTTTGTGGGTGTGTGTGTGTGTGTGTGTGTGTG
>JBBJLR010000013.1:8052566-8063914 GCA_037577145.1 Brachypetersius gabonensis | reverse complement strand
GGTGCTTTTTGTGGCCCTCTTCGTTTTTCCCAGCCAGTGTGAGCCACTAACTTACAATAACAGAACATTGATCGTTTATTAACTTTAAAAATATACTTTCATATATGACCGCAGGAACAGGCGGGAGCGGGTGGGAATCGTCAGAAATTCTGTGGGAGCGGGATTAAAACAATAGTCCCACGCAGGGCTTTAATTCATATCTCCTGCTCTGAGCTGTGTGCTCTTCTTTGGTGCAAAAAAACCTCTACTCCCTGCGCAAAAATAGCATGTTCCCTGGGTCACACGCCTGCAGGTGGACTTTGGTGACGAATTAAACTAAACATTTTTTGTAATCAAATCATTTGAGTTACTCGAATAATTGTTTCAGCTCTACAAATCAGTTTTCCCTATTGAAATGAATTGAAATGCCATTAATCCGTTCTGGACCTTCAAAAACACAGTTTTTTTAATATGAAAAATTTGCTTATAAATAACAAATGTTGTATAAAAACACAATACAACAGAATGTACTGCAATAACTGTTTTTATTAAGTATAATGTACAGCATTTGCCGGTTCTCTTTTTAAAATCCTGAACCAGCCCTGACTGGCTTTAAACAGCTCCACACCGTCAGCATGGATAGATTTCTGCTGTTTAGAAAATATTTTGATTCACCAAGTCCACTACACGCACACCTTGGTCATGTTTTCTAATTTATTTCTTCAATTCAATGCACATCATCTGCTTTTTCTCACCATTGTCCTTCAGTTTCTCTGTACACATGGATGGATAAACATTTGCAAAATAACTGTAAGCACAAATGCTCAGAACCCGAATTTTAGCTCTCAACTTAAAACAAAAAAACCAACCAAGAGACGGCTCGTATCTCGAAAAACTCATAAGTCTGGACACTCGTATGTCAAGGTACCACTGTATTTGATTGGATGTGTGATCTATTTAACCTAAGATTAACAGATTAATAAAATTATTAGAATATTACAGCATTCTTTGATGATTTTTTGTGTTTAATTTGCATGTATTTAATGCTAATTGTTTATTATTTAAGTAAAAAACTATGAACTGACCGGCACATGGTCAGGCCATAAAGCTTTTCCATCCAGTAAGGCATCCAGGATGGGTCTCATCATGGTTTCCTTTAAAGAGTCGTCCCCGCTAATGATGTAACAGGACGATCGCAGGCGGCAAAAGAACTCAAGGTCAATTGTGGAAGCTGCATGGCCAGAAGGGAGATATGCTAGGTCCAGATATACAGATACACTGCCTTTGTTACCTGTTGGTTGAGAGGAAAACCACAGGTCAAGAAAAGGGATCTTTAAATATACACACAACAGGCCAGATATTTGAAAAAAAAATTACAAGATTTTTATCAAGAGAAAACAGACAGCAGTGTCTCCAAATCAATGATTCTCATTTTGTTTTGGAGGGACTGTTTTCAACAAATTTTCTACAGAATTCCAACCATTCATTCTCTGAACTGCCTCTATTAATGAGGATTCCAACACTTATAGGGCAAAAAGTGGAGAAACACCCCGAACAGACCAGCTGTGTCAGGTGTCCATTTGTGACATGTGAATACAGCACAGCACACAGTGTGAACACCAGAAATGTGTTCTCTGCATTCAACCCACTGCCACAACACCCTAGGAGCAGTGTGTGGGGATGGCACCTTGCTCAAGGGTAACTCAGTGAGGCCACTAGCACTACTGGGATTCAAACCCACAACTTTCTGATCACAGAGTCATAAGGAGAGTTTCAGTCTGCACTACCTTGTTATGATTTAATGTGCCAAAGCTATGGGCAGCCAATTAGAATGGATCTCATTTACATACACAGAAACCAATACAACCTGTTTGATTGTAAAGGATCAAAAGTGGTTGGAAATGTTGTAAAAATGAACTATAAACTATGACTATACATATAATAAATAAATAACAAATGAAGAAAATGTTGCCTGTGGGCCCTATGGGTTTTTCACACTTACATCTCAATGACAAAAATGATTCTCTGAAGAAGTATTCATTAAAAGGGTTTTTTGTTAGGAAACCAAAAGCGTGTTTTTCTATTGCATTGTGCATAGAACGCTTTTGGGTAACTTTTTTAAAATGTTTAAGAGCACATCAAGCTATGCGCACAGAATTGTTCCTACCTGTTGCAGTCAGTCTTTTTGAAGCAGTATGAACAGACCGTGATGCAGAGCTGTCTACAGTGGAGCCTGATCTCAGACTGCCAGCAGATCCACCTTGATGTCCAGTCTTGGTTTTGCTGGTTTGTGCTGAGATATTGGACGCGGTAATCCCAGTGGTCTTCTTGTTCTTCTTGACACCGGCCTTCACATTTTTTGTGGGATCGGGCATGCAGGCCCCAGGCTGGGGAGGGAGGGGTGGCAAATCCTTCACAGGGACTGGTAGAGGATCTGGAGGTGGCGAAATATTTGTCCTGTGACCATTTGTAGGGTTCTGAGGGGAGAAATGCATGCCGACTTCTTCATCGGAATCTAATGCACCATCTGTGGTGAGGGAGGGACATTCCTCTACTCCAGGATGCATATCTGAATCTGAGGGATTCTGGAAGCAATCACTTGCAGAAGTCAGAGGGGTTTCCTGGGCTGGGCAAGTGCCCTTGCTGCTTGGGTATACCTGTGGTAAAGGCTTTGGCACGTCCTGGGAATGGTCACTGTCATCTGAAAGGTCCTGAGGGCTGCCTGTGGTTGTAAGTCCTGGAGACAGTGGATGCTGCTGATTGCCTGCAGATTTGTAATGCTTGAACTCACATGGAGACACAAGGCACAAATCAACATCATGAGCAGTAGCATCTAACATGAGGCCGTTGGGTCCAGGAGGACGCCCATCCAAGCCATCGTTCATAACCCTCTTGGTGTGGGCCATCTTTAAAGACAGTGACATCCCTACCTTAGAGTCTACATAATGTCCATTGGAGTAGGACGTCTCGTCTTCATTGGTGGATTCGCTGACTGTAGGAAGGACTTGCTCGAAGGACATTGACAAAGATTCGTCAACTTCTGTGGACTGTGGTGAGCTAACTTCTGCTGGCATTGAGTGGGTGGTAGTTACAGTGGGAGATATATCAGGCATAATGTCCTTGAAAGAACTCAGGGACAGGAAACTGGAGTGCTTCTCTTTGGAGGAGGTGGAGTTACTCTCTTGAATACTCTTAGGGCATCCAGATTCTGAATTCTTGCAGGATCTGACCTGCTGACTCTCTGACCCCAGGCACATCTTCACCCCCAGACTGCTGTGGTCTCTGGATGCCCAAGTCTCCTCAGGGGACAGATGATAGGGCGTATGACCAGCACTGTTCGGACCAGACCTTGGAGAACTCAACTCCAAAGTCTTTTCATCTGGGCTTACGCAGACTTCATCCTGTATGCACTTGGAAAGATTGTCTTTAAAAGCGCCATCAAGCAAAGTGTACTCAGTAGGAGTGAGGTCCAAATTCACAGTGCGTTCACTTTTTGGATTCTTGACAAAGTGGGCAGAAGCTCCACTCGCTTTGCTTGAATTGGGTATAGCTTCTCCAATCTCCACCCCTACTGAACCCCTACTGTGGTCATTCTTTGGATCCTCTTCATTGCCTGAATCTATCCTAGAGGGAAGGTCCGAGGTTTTTCTTGACTGCTCTCGCTCCATCTCTAGAAACTCTGATGTCATGTCTTCAGGTGAAGAAATCAGGGAGTGGTTTGCCTCCTCCACATCACCTGATAGCTTCTGGTTCTGTTGCTCCTTGTTGGATTTGTTGTTTTTTCCTTTATACTCTGTCCCTTTGTTTTCTTTTGCTTCATCTTTCTTTCCATTTGCAGACCTACTTGGGTGTAAAGGAGGGCATGTTGAAAGAGTTTTTTTCACATCTTTTCCTAGAAAACTGGTCTTTTTCTCTTCAGTCTTTTCACCTTTTCTCTGTTCAGTCTTTAAGTCTGCCTTAGGTTTGTTAACAGGAGAATCCTTTTTAGCAGACATTCTTCTTTGCCCGTTTTCTTGTTTCTTTGTCACCAACACACTGGTCCTTTCGTCTTTTTTATTGTCCTTAAATGACTCCTTCCTTGCAACAGGTTTGGAGACTTTTAGTTTCACACTGTTTTCCACAGACTTCGGTCTGTCTTCACCTGTTAAGTCATTTGCATTTTCAGCTTTGGTTCTGTCCTTTGGTTCTAGATACCCACCTGCGGATCTGACCTTTGGAACAGCACTTGCATTACCTGTCCTGGGCTCCTTGGTACTAGATTTCAGACTGTCTTGGCTCTCTGCACGTTTAGGGTTCTTTTCTGAC
This sequence comes from Brachypetersius gabonensis, assembly GCA_037577145.1. NCBI lineage: Eukaryota > Metazoa > Chordata > Actinopteri > Characiformes > Alestidae > Brachypetersius > Brachypetersius gabonensis. Next base: position 8,059,630 of record JBBJLR010000013.1, on the reverse strand, counting down.
TTAGACGATTCAATGTCTTTAGAGCACACTACGGGTCGCTTGAGAAACTCTAGATGTTTCAACTTCTCTAGACCCTCCAGTATCTTCCCCTGAGGTGTGGAGCCAGGGAAGAGGACTCGGATTTTCTTTTCATGTGGGCTGGCCGGATGCCACACAAGCAAAGCACAGATAGACACCAAAGAATTTAGAGGAATCTCTAAGCCTTTAGAATAGCTGGAGGTACTCTCAGGCCAGCTGTGCATGAAGGCCTCAAAGTCTTTGCTGTGTTTGATCGGGTTAAGGACGTATAGCTCAAGACATCCAACTCCCATTTTCTGAAACAGAATAACAGGTTCTATAGAACCACTTGTGCTGCGGAGTAGTGTTTCTGGCCATATCTTTAGCTTTTCCAACAGGCGTAGAGTAAGTGCTGCTTGGTCACTACTTTGTAGTATATTTGGGTCACCTTGAAATTTTTTCAGCCTGTTTGGTGCATTGAAGAAAACTACGCCTAGTTCTGGAGATATTAAATTTGTAAGCCACTTCTCTTTATTATCTGACTCTGAAGAATTTTCTTCCTCAAGCTCTGCAGCTTTCCTTTCAAACAGAGTGTTAATCCCTGGCAGATTATCTGTCCCAGTGTGAGTGAGCAAAACGGAGTCAATGCGATCCAGATGCCTCACCAGTTTCCAAAAGCAGGAGCGTGCATCAGACCCGCCATTGACCAAAACATTGAATCCATTGACAGCGAAAAAGGCACAGTCCCCTCTCCCCCCTGGAAAGATGTAGCAGCAGGGACGGCAAAGCTTGAGGAAACCCACAGTGCTTGGAGGCTCCAGAAGGTCAAATGGCGACTGTGGCTTAAGGGTTTGGGAGAGGTGATCCGTGAATGCCTGAAGCCCTTCCATTTTGGGGAGAACCATAAGAGGGTTCACCTTAATGTCTATCATGTCTTGTATAATGTGCTTCCCAAGCACCAAGTTCTTCCATTTTCCAGTCTTAGGGCAGCTCAGCGTCAGGCTTGGTTTGCCAGATGCACCTGCAGCGATCAGTGATGACTGGACCTGTTAGAAAGGTTTGCACAAAAACAGTAGATGTAGATTAATCTTTCTTCATGTACGTTTTACTCAGTTTGTCTCATGGAGGGGCTGCTGTACCTCATATATGTGGAAGTTCTAATTTTCCAAAAGTAACCTCAGAACTAGAATCCTTTCAATAAAAAATGTTAAAGGTATTTTATTTTGACATAAATGTTATTTTTTAGAAATAGTGTAGTAGATGCTTGAGTACCTCCTCATCCTCAAAGATCTGAGTGAAGTGGTTTGGACTAAAATGTCCAGTTTGCAAGACAATATCCCCAGTGTCCTCCAGTGAGTGTCCTGCAAGCACAAGCAGCTTGTGCGGGCTCAGGTCCAGTATCAGGTCACGTATCTGTACAGATTAGTGACACTTCAGCACTTCAGCATCGGAGACTCCTGCTGGTCTCACGTTCTGTGTTTCGTAAACTATACGGTACTGTGCAAAAGTCTTAGGCACCTGTGAATATAATAATCAAAACTGTTTAGATGAGCAATGAGTGTTTTTTTCACTTTAGTATTATTAACTATACTAAAATAGCTAAAAAGAATAAATACAAATATATTGTGATTTTATGTATAATACAACATTGCGTTCCTTGTGGAACCCCAGCATTTCCCATCAGAAACCTGGTTTGACTCAATCAGTCCTTCATTAAATTGAATCAGGAGCTGCTGATGGAGTTTCACTTCAAGAAATGACTGAAGGTATCAAGGAGAAATATGAAACCAAACCTGTGTTGTCCTAAACAGCTCAAATACTTTTTTACAAACAAAACAAATCTTGATACTTTCTTGCTTACTTGATTTCTTATTTTTTGCATTTATTCAATATTAACTTTTCTACCATTACCACACACTGAGGAAAATGGGTTTAATTTGTATAAGTGCCTAAAACCTCTGCACAGTGCTGGACATCTTTAGTAAAAAAAAAAAACCCACCTATGTAGACAGTTATGGAGTTTATCAGCGATTCTTGATTCTGTGATCTACTGCATCAGTACAAACATCGCTCAAGGTTCAGAAGTTAATGTTCAATCAGAAAATCCTGAATGATTCAAGCCCTGCAGCTGCAGTTAGTACTTTAAACGTTAATGACAAATGCATTATGATCACATTTTTTGGCTGGGACAAGTAGCATCCTGTTTTGTACACTGCAAAATGATACCTAAGCCATTAGATGTACTCAGTATGCCTAATATTTCTGGTATATGATCAGTTAACACTGAGCAGCTCACAAGGAGGACTTTAGCAGGATGAACAAACCTCTGAGTAGAGAAGCTCCTCTGTGGGATTAACCACAACCCTGGAGCTGAGAACACTCGTCACATAGCGAAATATCCGCTGACCTGCAGACAGTCCGGGAGGGAAAGGAGGGAGATGGACAGAAAACAGAGAAAATGTTCAAAACAAACCCTCATGCCAAGCCTTGCTTAAGACGTCTAATCCAATCTCAGAGGAACCAGATCAGACACCGAAATGGACACTTGGGCGCTTTGCTTCCACAGAGGTAAATAACACACGTCAGCAACAAACAGACACTTACTGACGTCTTCATCAGAGCAGAGACTGAGGATCAGAGATAAAGTTAAAGCTGCAGAGACTGAACTGAACATTAAAAGAACAAAGGATTCTCAAAGGATTAAAGTCACCATTAATTACAAGCCAAACTTAACAAGTCAAAAAATCTCGAAAAGAAATAACAGAACTTGTTTTCTCATTTTAAGAACAACTGACTTGACTATATTTTTAGAAGCTTCAAGTTTTTATAAGTTTCTTGTTTGAAGAATGTATAACAAGCAATATTGTCTGACTATACTGGCAGATAATATTGCTTGATTCTAGTAATTGTTTTCCCCTTTTTAACATTTTTTTTGCTATTTGCTCAAATCTGACACTTTTTAGACATTGGTATGCTGTGCAGAGTGTTAAATATGTATGAGAGAACAAAATAATCTTCATCAGAATGTATTTATTACTTTTTATAAAAATAGATATATAAAAAAAAGCTTTGGTTCACATAAACCCAAGCATGAAGGTCAGACTGTATTTATGACATAACATAAATGACTTCTAGTGTTAGGCACGTTAGCCTTGCATAGTGCCATGCAAAAGTATTAGGCACCTAAAAAATAATATTCAAGTGTTTTTAATGTTAATAATACTAAATAAAACTAAAGAATAAGTACAAATAAAATTATACAATAAATAGGAACTCTATCATTGTGTTCCTATAAGTATTACTTGTCGTTTCCATCAGAAACTTGGTTTGACTCAGTCAGTACCTCATTAAATTAAATCAGAAGCTGCTGATGGAGTTTTACAAATCCAAACAACAACTGGAGGAACCGAGGAGGAAACTGGAACCAAGCCAGTGTTCTCCTCACCAGGTCACACAATATCAACTACATTTTTACAAACAAAACAAATCCTTTTTAATGCTTTCTTGTTTGTTTGCATTTTGCATTCCAGTGTTAACTAAACAATATGCATAGATGTCTCAGACTGTACACAGTACACAGACTGCACAGTACTGTAGCTCCAGACACATCTCGACCACATCTCGCGGTCGTTGGAGCACTGAGGAGGTCTGATCTATTTGGCAGACTGTTCCTGTTCTGTCAGTGAGGAATTAAATTTAAGTGGATGGTGCTGAGGATAAATGTTAAATATCTGAACCACTTTCAACACAACTAAACTATTTCAACTAATACTACTATATTGCAGCCTCTCTTGGGCTGTGCTGGCTTGCCGTTTCCCCCTCAGGATTTTTCAATGCCCGAATTTCCTGACTAGGTCAGAGGGTGGAGTGCGGTGACCCTCTGTCCTCTGTGGCATATAACGAGAACCCAGAGTCAACACCTTCACTTCTAAAAATAAAAGGACTACAGTAGAAGAATAAGATTTGATTCCCTAAAGAGGATTTGAATAGCTCTTTGAAACCCACTGCAATACCATAGCAACCACTTTGCAACACTGTAGCAATCAGCAGGAGCACCACATAGCAACAGCACAGTAACCAACCTTAATGCCACGGCAATCTCCTAGCAACTACCCGGGATACCATATCAACCACCGTAGTAACCACCCAAAATACCACAGTAACCGTCTAATAAAGTGAAAATTCGGTCATACAAGAACAGCACAGAATACTTCCTCTGCATTTAACCCATTCACCAAGTGAAGCAGTGGGCAGCTCAGGGTACCCCAGAGGGTCCCCTGCAACCTAACCACTAGTCTACCAGATGCCCTAACCTTAGGCTATGCAGCATAACCACAACATAATGTTGCCATGGTTATGCTGTACAATCTATATTTTCTTCAGGATGGATGCTTTTCTAGTTTTCCAGGAGAATAAATAATTCCAAATACAGAACGGTGAAAGTTCACAGCACCTGCAGCCAGAAAGTGAAATAAATCCTGAAGTTTCAGTATAATGACAGCTCCCAGTCCCAGTGCCGCCGTTAGCTGCCAGAGCCTGAACAATTGGTAAGAGCACTTCCTTCCTGACCACCACTGAGCTGTGAGGCCACAACCCAGACTCCAACAAAACTACCTCTAATGACTCTAACTGTCCGTACTCTGTTAGACACAGAATGCCAGATGTTCAGCAGAGACAAAGTCTGTATATGAAGGCCTTCTATTAGTTATCTCCATAGAGACTCTTTCCTTTTTCTCTCTCCAGGTAAAGGAGAGGAGTATGTGACCCCTTTTGAGTCTTGGTTCCTACTGAGGTTTCTTCCTGCAGCTTTAGGGAGTTTTTCCTCACCTCTGTCTCCCTTGGCTCCCTCACCAGGCACTTAGATTTGGATTCTGTAAAGCTGCTTTGTAACAACATCAGTTACATAAATGAAATTTAATTGAATTAAATTGACTTGAACTGAATTGGATTGAATTGAACTGAGCTGAGCTTTAAACGGAGGCAGATCTCCAGCGTCCTCCTGCCTAAACACACAGCATATAAAACACTGCACATCTGTTCAGTCCCTCACAGCTGTCTGTGCCGTGAGAGTGAGGAGAATGTGAGGAATCTAAGAGTGGCGCACAAACAAAGCAGCCTTTCAGAGAGATCAGCACCACACAAACGACATTACTGCCCTGAACAGACCTCATAACCTGATAGATGAGTCAAAAACTTCAGATGTTCTTCAAAGTGGAGACATGTTGGTGTGAATACGAAAGGTCAGCTGGGCTAAAACAAATTCTGTGCAGGTTTTACAAGAGCTCTACAGCTCTCGCCTCTACAGTTTTGACTCCCTGGTCAAATAACGTGTTGTTGATTTTCTAATACCATTACACACAGATCAGCCCCAACACTGACTCCCCTGCAGGTGAAGAACACTGATGATCTGGTAACTGTGTGTTTATTTTAATGCTTTACATTGACACACAGATTTCAAACCGTGTCTGTGTTCTTCAGACTTTTCCTTACAGCTACATGAATACATCAGAATCGAATACATGTGAAAAGTGCAGAATAAAGTCACTCACCTTTAAAGTCAGCGGAAGATTGAGACGAGTGGCGAGAAGTGAAGAGTCGGAGCTGCTCATCCAGATTACACACACTGAGGTCCACGTCCCACGAGCGGATTCCTGAAGACAACATGCAGAACGAGTCAGTGTGTGTGTATGAGGGTGGAGTTCAGGCCACACTGCTTCCTGCATTTGTGGTGTGTGTGAGCTGAGAAACAGGGCATCAGTCTGTGTAGGAAAAGCCCCGCCCTCCCGGCATGTGGACAAAACATCCCTCTACTGTTGGACCTATTCACCACATTCCAAGTCTCTCTGGAAAAAAGCTGGGAAGAACACAGCGGAACAGCAGAGCTGCTGATTATTTGATTTGATTTGATTATTTTGTTAGAACTGCTAGAAATTGGTTCTAACCAAAACCAAGAAAAGAGATCGCACCACTTCAGTTCCTTCTACTCCTGTAAAACACATTGTGACCTCTGTGTATGATTATGGTCTATTTAAAGTTTGCTTGACTTGACTATTTTAAAATAATCCATCATCACCCCCAGACTACGGGACAGGATATGTATGGAGAAACTAGTCCCGGTTCCTGACTAGCCAGTACTGAAATCTGGACAATCTCCTGGTGTTTATGCAGCGGTACACATTCTAACACAGCTGCATTTTCAAATAGTCCATGGTGGGTTGGAACAGTTGAAGGTATGGGAGCAGAGCTCTGCATCAACAACACACATTGATCTTCCCTCATTATAAATACAGGAAACTCCGGACACAGTTTAGCCCCTTATTTCTCCAATAAAAGATCCAATAAAATTATTGCTGAATCTTTTTGCATTTTTTCATGTAATGTCTTTATTTTCTGCACCAAATAAGGGGAAGTTGTATCAATATAAGAATGGATATTAATATCAGCAAAGTCATAACTGTGCCCATCACTGACTGTTACCTACTCAGGGAAAGTGATTAGTGTTTGGTTTTCAGTGTGACTGATAAACTGTGATTTTGCAGGTCATTAGAGTCCAGTCTGAACAGTGTCCACAAGGGGGCGCTATGAGCACTTTAACTGCTTCTGTGAATTACAGCTTGGAAGCAGATAAATAGTGGATTACAGGTGCAGCAACACAAACACACACAGGCAGCTGATTCTGAGGCCTGGCAACAGCGGCAAGCCTCAGGGGGTCAGAGTCAACACTCACACACACACACACACACTCACACACGTACATTAACTCATGCGCGCACACATAATTAGTACACTAGAGGACAGAAGCAAAGCAGAAACACAGTGCAGGTGGAGATGAAAATGCATCATTCCATATTTTTGCTATATTCCGTATCACTGCAATATTCCATATTACTGCAATATTCTGTATCACTGCAGCATTCTGTATCACTGCAATATTCCATATTACTGCAACATTCTGTATCACTGCAATATTCCATATTACTGCAACATTCTGTATCACTGCAATATTCCATATTACTGCAATATTCTGTATCACTGCAGCATTCTGTATCACTGCAATATTCCATATT
>JBBJLR010000013.1:8040785-8052466 GCA_037577145.1 Brachypetersius gabonensis | reverse complement strand
CTTTTGAATGGAATTACTGAAATAAATCAACTTTGTCATGATATTCTAATTTTATGACCAGCACCTGTATATATATACACGAACACACACACACAGGCATTAACACAAAAGTCGACGCTCCCTGAGAAAAGTCGACTATTTGGGGGTTTTTTTCCCCCTCTGCTTATGTACGCAATGCAATCTCTGCCTCTGATTGGCTTACGCTGACACGCGTCCCTTGGTTTAACCAATTAGTCACTTCATAAATAGGGCGGTAACTTTGGCGCATAGAGGGGGAATATAAACAAGACAAGACGAAAGACATGGCAGCAGAAAACACAGACACACATCACACGTGTGGAAATACTTCACTCTAGACAAACAGCACGGTGACCTGCACAACCTGCAGGTCAATGTTAAAGTATGGTAACAGTACTGGAGTACTGCACAGCCTTCTGAAACGGCAACCGCTAGCCAACATGGCTAACGCTAGCATCGTAGGGAGTCGTCGAGTCCAGAGGACGCCGAGTGGCGCCGCAGCTTAAGCTGTTCCCACTTTCTGTGGTACACTGGAATTTACCAGAAAATTCCATTGTTTAATTGTCATGTTGATGGTTAACGTTACAGAGAACTTTAATAAAAGTTGCTCAACGTTGGACACGTGTTCCTCCGCTAAGTGTGATGACATCATCAAACAAGAAGTTGACTTCAAAAAATCTCTAGTTGTTAATGCCCTAATAGAAACACACACACACACACACACACACACACACAAACGATGAAGTAATACGGTTCAGCCCATGGTTTATCCACCCATGGTTTTAATCTTGGGTTTTTAAACCCAATGAATGTTTGTTTTTTCCTATAACTAAGTTCTGCCAAGAAATGTTAAGGAATATTTAAATGGAACACTCTGAGAGGTGTATATATGTGTGTCTACACATGATCGTGACAGAGTTTCTGATTTTTAACTCCAGGTTAAAGTGGATAAACAGCCCCAGTCCTGAAGGGGGAACTGCACTGCAAACACAACTCAGAATCTTCATCATCACTGTTGTCTAAAAAAATAACTGACACATCCAAAGATGTCCATGTTGCTTTAAAATCATTTTGGTCCTCTGTCTCAACTCCAACAATGAAGCTCGTCTACAGGCGAGAGGGCGCTAATTTTTGGTGCTAAAACCGAGCAGCTAGTGAGCTAACTAAGCTAAAGGGTAACACCAGGCAGATGCTTAAAAAAAAAAATTCTGAGAAGGTAAGCATAAAATTACTTAACATTTTTTCCGTAAAGATTTTAAGCCATTTAGCTTATCGCTGACAGCTAAGTGAATAGCACTTCCCCGAGCTTCAGGGCCAGGATGCTGAGGGGCCTAAACTTCAAAAGAAAATAATTCTGTTTGAGCTAGCTAATCAGCGAACATGGTTGTGGGTGGAGCTAGACTCATCCCTAATGCCTTTTCATTTAAAGATTTGTTATACCAGCCTAATACAGAGGAAGACAAGCCTCTTTATTCTTTATCCTGAATGATAAATTACCTTAACACTAATGCTAAGCTTAATCCTCAGTGTTTACAATAACTAGAATGGGTGAGGAAGAAACAAACCACAATCCTATTTACCAAAGACTTTTACTTTTATGTAACACATAACTCAGGCAGCTCGCTAGTTTGCTCACGCTAATGAGGCTAATTCCACCGAAGCGGAGACACAGTCAGGCCTGGGAATAGATGGTGGATACTGCTGAACCAAATTGAATAAAACAAGCTTTCAGCTTTTTCTTTCATCGTTTAGAATAAAACTGTGCCCTGGCACGGACCTCCTTCGCGTCCCAACACTAATTAAAATAAAATAGAAATCATAAACCCAACCAGATAAGAACAAAACCAAACTAAAAACTTTCAGCAAAACAAAATAAAATTTAATGATCATAAATGCCAAGTTAAACAATCAAACCGTCAAAATAAAGAAAAAATTAAAAGAAACACAAAAGCAAAGAAAAATAAAGCAAGAAAGACAAATCGTAAGTTCTTCAGAAGCTTCTGGATTAGTACAGCCTTTTATCCGCTCTTCCTAAACTGCACAAAAATAAATGGGTATATAAATGAAGACAAAAAAACAAACAAACAAAAAACCCCACAAAAACAAAAAGCAACTCTTATGTAAGAGATGGCCGACGCTGAAATGTGACCTGAATACAGAAGTGGGATCAGTACCTCATGATCAGGAGAACTCTTGTTTGGGGTGTTTGGAGGGGGTTACACCCAAGGCGGTGGTCTACTTGTCTTTCAGGGGGAACTAAACCTTTTCTTTGGTCCTTTTTAGTCTTTGATTTTTTTGTTTTGTTTACTTTCCAAGGGTCCCTTTCAGACGTATTACAGAATATTGAACACGCCACCCTCCCCGAACAGACGATTTTAACTGCCCTGAAACCAGTTGCTCCGTCTGGACAATCCGGCACGGAGACGCGAGAGAGACAGAGGGAAACCGCAGTCCAGTTTTAAAAAAAAGTGCTCCAGGGCCTAAACAGACAAGGGGAACAAGGAGGCAAGGAAAGGGTGAAAAAAATAAGGCAACTTAAATACTTAACACTGAACAGACTTTATATAAGGGGTGCTGAGCCGAGCCGGACGCTAGCGGCCTGTGAGCATGACCATGCATATGGCACACAGAGACTAGCAGTACACACATTAATATAATCAATAACGCTCTCGTCCCACACACAACTTTTGTGAATGTGTTTTAAGACACCCCCTAAAACATCTGCAGCATCCCACAGTTTGGGGGAGAAGAAAAAAAAAAGATTCTTTGTTCAGTAGAACTCTACTGATACGGCGGAAAAGTGGAAAGATTACACTAAAAAAATAGTACTGTAATTCTTCAAACTCGCGCCAACTTCTGCCATCCTCGCACAGAACCCAGGATCCAGCCTGCGAGCACCTCCTGGGTTTTACTTGTGTGACTTGCTGGTTTTGAAGGAGACCTGCAGGATTTTGTCTCCGAGGCGGTAGCCGTTCAGGCTGGCGATGGCCATGGCTGCCTCCTCATAATTTGTCATGGTGACGAAGCCAAAGCCTTTGCACTTGTTGGTGTTGAAGTCGCGGATGACCTTGACGTTAGTGACGGCTCCAAATGGCCCAAACATCTGCCACAGGATACCCTCGTCGGTGTCCTGGCTGAGGTTGTAGATAAAGATACACCAGCCAGACGTGGAGTTCCCAGGAACGTTCACTCCAGAAAGTCCGCTCATGTGGTCCACGCCCATCGGTGAGAACCTGTGGGGGCAGCAACATCCCATTTAAAACACAACAAGACACCCATCGCATCTGCACGGCAAAATAAAACTAGATAACACTGCTATAAAATCAGTGTTGGGAGAAACCCAAACATTGGTTTTATGGCCAAACATAAAAAGGTTTTCCTCACAGCTATATATTGAACCATTTTACCGCTGCCTATTATCAAGCCATTTTTGGTTAAAGATGGCTGAAAATGGATGGAGGGCACTACTATCACCCAAAAGGGGTGGGGAAAAACACTAGTTTTACTGGTGAAATAAGTAAGTAAGCAACTAAAGAAATAAATACATAGTGTGTGTATAAGGACAGCTGAATACGTAGATGCATTCACTGTCCTGCGATCAGAAAGTCGTGGGTTCTAATCCCAGGACTGCTAGTGGCACCTCTGAGGTACCCTTGAGAAAGGTACCGTCACACACTGATCCCCAGGTGCCCTGTGTGTTCTTTTGGTTTTTTTTTTTACATATATATTACTGTAACTAAAGAGGCCACATTTTAAAATCCAGGACCTGATGATTCTCATACAAAGCCAGTATTTTTTTATATTATGTCAGCTTTCTATTTTCTTTAAAATGTGCTATAAGGAATGATCTTATTGACAAATAATGAAAATGGTGCTAATACTGATCACCTCACTGTGCACTCTAACGCCCCTCACACTCCGAGGTCATGGAAGCATGGTCTGCTGTACCTGAACCTCTGGGCCTGGTGGTGGACCGGGCCCCCGAAGCGGCGCGACTGGGCGTGGTAGATCTGAGAGATGATCTGAGTGCTCTTGGCCTGGTTGGGGTTTGCTGCGAATTTGACAGTGATAGGCTCAGCCGCACCTGGGGGTTTCTGTCCGTTAAGGTCTTTGATGGCGTCTTCCGCCTCTGCACGCTTATCAAAGCGAATGAAGGCAACTCCCCGAGAAAGTCCTGAGAGGATGGGAAAACTCAAGTTTAATCCACGAAACCTCAACCAATAAAAGCGTCAGCTCAGTGGAAACCTGACTGAACCTGTTTCACTCAATTTACCCACATATGCTCTGGAGCTACTAACTCCACACCTCACATGGGGTTCTCAGTCTTCTCTAATGCACTTTAACATACTTAATTGGGATACACTTATCTATGAAACTGAACTTTAGTCTTTGGTTATAGAAAGGTTGCAGTTGTTAGTCTGGCACCTGATCGTTTGTTCACACTAGCAGACACACTCTCATTATAATTATGCCTCAAGTTTGTCTCCTGTGGGTGTGTTTGAGGCAGCTATTGTTGATGCATGAGGTATGTACTTGCACTGGTGGCCTGCTGTTCAGGGAGTTGCCCCTGTAACTGAACAGCTGTGGGTTCAAATCCCAGGACAGCCAGTGGCACCTCTTGGTACCCTTGAGCATGGTACCATCCCTGCACCCTGCCCCTGCATTGAATCGCCCCCATCATGAAATAACTTGTCGCCTGCTTGTGTGCCACAAGGTAACGTTACCATTTTAGGAAAATTTGAAAAAGAACCTGGGGAACAGCCTCTCTGAGGTTTGAGCCAAGTGTCTGATAATCTGAGCATTGTGTTAATTGGCAGGGTATGTTCAGGGTAACTTCAGACACCAATTAATCACATTTGTGTATGCCAGGGGTTTTATTACATTTCTCCACCCCAAACCGCTTTAATGATAGTTCTGTTCTCTTCACCTGAAGTCTGATCCACAAGGACGCGCGAGTTGATGATCCGGCCATAACGTGCAAACATGTCCTCCACATCCTTCTGCGTCATGCCCTTTGGCAGCCCGCTAATGTACAGGTTAGCATCCTTAATGGAGTCCGAACTAGGCCGGGCATAGGACACCTGCGTGGGACACGGCAACACAGAGCACACGGTTGCTAACAGAACAAACTAAAGATACCGAATGAAAATATAAAATAAAAAGATGAATTAGATAAAAACAACCCATTATCTGAGCCAAAATAAAAATAGGAACTTATATCCAGTCACAAATAAAAAAAATTATGGGGTATTTCTGTGCACCAGCTTGTGTGAATATCACTACTAACAAAATTATCACAAAATAAATCTGGGAGCGCACAAAGGCAGGCTACTGCTTCTTTTGACCTCAAATTTAATGAAATTTAGTAATAACACTCCAACAAGAGTAATTACATGTGGCTGCTTTTTTATAGGGTGGCTTTGAATGTAAAGCTTTTGTAAAACCACAGTTGTAGATGAATGAAAATAGTCTTGAATAGTCTTTAAAGGCCACATCAGGTGAACTTCTGGGGCAGTGCAGCATTTCAGCAGCTTGTGTGGGCAGTGGGTCTAGCAGCAGAGAAAAACGGCACAGTACACAGGAACACCTTTGGTGACGTTACCTTGATAGTTTTAGACTGTAGCCTCAGGCCATTGAGTGTACTGATTGCTCTTTCTGCATCACTAGGGTTAAGATAGTTAACAAATCCGTACCCTAAACTGTGGCCTAGAGGAAAAAAAAGGAAAACAACAAAATAAAACAAAAAAACCTTGAAAAGTTCCAGATACAAAGAAAAACCGAAACAAACATTTAAACATGAAAAGGTTAAACAAACACGAAATGAAGTCTACCCAAGGGGGGTTCCCAACAAAACATTAACTAAAACCTGAAAAACCTGCCAGTGACATAAAAGTTAACAGATGCTAATTAATATGCATTAAATACATATGTCTAGGGGAAAATAACAGCATCAGACTTCTTTTTGTTGGACTTTTTTTGCACTTTCACCGCAAAACTGCCTTGAATCTTAAACACAGTTAAAAGCACATTAGGAGGACGCTGTAAGAGTCTGGGTGTACTCACACTGGGTGACCCAAGCACGTTTGATCCCCCAAAGCTCAGTTTGTGTGACTAGTGTGATCACTCTGCTCTAGGTGGCACAATTCAACTGGACTTTTAATGTGCCTGAACTGTCCCATTTAACAAACGTGGAGACAAAGGGACTCTAGTCTACAGAGGTGCAGAGTAGACTACAGACAAGAGAAGGGAACACCTGAACATGACACACAAGAAGCCTGAGATACAGTAACCCCCAAGTTTTACACAGATCAGAAGCAGCGGATTCAGTCACACCATAATTTTTTTTGAGAACCAAAATATAATATCCTCAGACATTTTTGCGGCAATAAATATATTCACACAAAGTGACCTGGAAGCACTTTTGCAAATTCCACATTGTGCTCAAAGCGTGATTTCTCCACGGTCCAAGCACTCAGGTATTTCAAACTCCACAGTTTGATTAATCTCTACACCTTTCCAACGAGATTATTCCCCGAAAACCGCTCACCTCGCCGCAGTGTCCCAATACTTTTGTCCAGCAATCTTCCGAGTTGCATATCTCAGTGAGGAATTTAAATTAAAAGAGGCGAATTTACCTTTACATTTTCTTTAAGGGTAATGCATTAAACTGAATTCAAAATGAATTTAAAGTGTTCTGGGAGCATGTTTGGGGGCGTATTTAGGGTGTACACTATAGAAATTGGCTTTTTAATGTTTTTTTTTTGCTCTTGGAACGTAACTGTATTTGATGAAATGGGCGACTGTCTTCATGCTCGTAGAGTAAAGAGCCACTGAAGGACATTGTAAGAAGCTGAAAATAATGTGGGTTCAGTATCTGAAAGTAAGGAACACACACTATTAAACTGGCAGTTCCCCGGACGAAAAGGATAAAGCAGTGAGGGATGTGATGACAGAAACGTGTTCAGGTCCAGGACATTGAGCGCAAGAAATGGGGCGCATTCGTGATTGGGCATTGCAAAAATGTGATTACACCCTAAAAAAAAAAAGACTAATTAAACGTACTAATTCTTATTTTTCATTTCACAGGGACGTCACCTGACTTAAAATTTAAAAAAAAAAGCTAGAAAAGCTGGATATCTTAAACACTTACAGCAACCTCGTAATGAGGATTATTAGATGTGCTGATGAGATGTAAGACATGCTCTCTTGCTGTCAGAGCATTTTTGTATGCTAGGCACTTTGACAGGCGTGTCTGACGAGCTGAGACTTCATTAACACTGGACATTTACCTGCTACCTTGTCGCGAATGAGTTTGGCGGACTCCACCTCGCCGATGCTGCTGAAGAGGCTGCGCAGCTCATCCTGGCTCATGTTCTGAGGCAAGTAGTTCACTATGAGATTGGTTTTGGCATCTTTTGGCTCATCCGCCATGTGATCTTCGTAACCGTTCGACATGTCATACACCTCCTAAAGATGACCAGCAAGAGAATGGGGTTAGCAATCATGATAACAGGGCTTATATGAAGGTAAGATACATGGACACTTCAATGATTACAGAACTGCATACAGAGAGAGAGAGAGAGAGAGAGAGAGAGAGAGAGAGAGAGAGAGAGAGAGAGAGAGAGAGAGAGAGAGAGAGAGACATGCAGCCTGAAAATCAGACCATGAATCAGAAGTAATCTGGACCTGAACCGCAGTGGCTTCAGTGATTCACGTCTGGATGTTCTCCTTAATCCACATTTAGGCTCTGGGAAACATCCATAATACTTAGAACAACATCTATCACTAGATACGCAGTTACACGTAGCTCAGTCAGGTAAGTCACTCTTACCCTATATAGCACTAACTCGACTCACTTTTCGGTGTGTGCGAGGACCAAATGTCTTCATAATAAAATGAATACTGGTAAATTTATAAAAGTGGGGACATTTTGCTTGTCCCCACAGTGAAACGTGCTGCTTTTCACCACTGATACAACTTTTTTCGAGAAAAACTAAGAACGGAAACTAACAGCCATCGGGTAAATGAGGTTAAATGTCAGTGTCAGGTTTAGGTGTAGCATTACTGACATACACTATTACACAAGACAACGGAACATCCTCACAAATACATTAATACCACATGCATGTGTCTAAGCTTTGAGCATTAAAAAGAGGAAAGCAACCCTGAGCTCCTACACGAACGAGGGCTTTGGAGTTGATGTTCAGGTTTTTAAATGACTCATTTTATTATTTTTTTCAGTGTTTGTTAATTTTAAAGGACAGAAACACGGCAAACCAAACCAATTAATAAAAAATTATGTTTATAATAGTAATTTCCAACATTCCATGCAGAACAAGCCAAGAAACACTGAGTATATGACATATTGCCAGCCCTCCTGTCTACAGAATGCCTTCAGTGCGTCACCTTCAACAATGGGGCAAGCAGGTCAGTGAGACAGTCGGGGACTATATCTTCTGGGCAGTCCAGTGAAAAAGGGCATTAACCGGAAGTTTGTCAAAGAATGCGATAATGTGATATTTATATGAGAGCGTAAGACAGAATTATACTGACCCAGTTTATTGATAATGTGAAACAAACCTGCAAAACATTAACCCTGAAAATACCAATAAAACTCTTGATATACTCTTGCATAGCCACAATACATATACACACCCCTGACCGTCTGGAACACTCGGCCCTTGCCCAGCAGCCTGTCAGGACTCAGAGCCTGACCATCCCACTCACGCAAGAAGAGAGGCCTTATTGTGTACTCTGAAAACACTCTGAAGACAGAGAGGAATCCAAGCCGACAGGATTCTTCAGGCTGTGTAGCTTAGGACAGAACCGGAACGAGCGATTCAGACTCCAGTGTTAAAGTCGTTAGAGTAGATACATCACGAGCTAAAACTACAAAGATTGTCCCTCGCTGTGTATGATTGTCCCTCGCTGAGTGTGTGGCCGGATTCTCTTTCGTTACCGCCAGCTATGCTCTGCATTAGGTAACACACCCCTTTTCTTACAAATCCCGCCTCTTTCGGCTGCGATTGGATAATAAAATGGCCACTTCTGTGCTTGGATTGGCCAATCTTGGTAGCGGGGGACTACCAGCCAATCATCATCCAGATCCCATTGCTTTATTATATCACACTCCCTGATTTCCTGACAGTCTGGCGGGCCATAAAAAAATTCAAAAGGGCCGGATCCAGCCTGCGGGCCGCTAGTTGAATAGGCCTGGTGCAGTGGATGGAAAACATGCCGAATATTGGCATTAAAAGATTGATTAAATAGGTTTAGTTCTGGAGCCAATAAGCCAAAGGTTTTAAGGTTTGATCTAATAAAAGTGTTGAGTTTGAATAAAAACCTGTTATTGTGAGGAATAACAGCCAATTGCTGCTCATTTTAGAGGCCTTTCATGTTGCATAACTCACTATTGATATAGCTGTTTAAAAACACAAAAGTATGATTTATCCGATTACTCAATGAAAAAATCGACAGAATACTCGATTCCAAAAATATTCGATAGTTGCAGCCCTAGTTTAAACTATAAAAATAGGCGTTTTTTACACTATACGTGTGTGCTCTTGGAACGGAAACCCCCCCCCCCCCCCGAAAAACAGGGGACTACTGTATCTAAAACAAGACACGCAGAAGCAAAGGGGGTGCTTCCACTAAGACTTTCTCAATGTTGGGATTAATTTAGCATATAAAATCAAAACATCGAGCACAGAAGAGGCAAAACCCTTCAAGCACACCCTCTCCGTCTGTGGTGGACGTTTTTAAAAGCTAATATTTTAATAGTTTTTTAACAGGTTTATTCTTTGAACCATGAACATTAATTTATGCAATTGCAAGTACACACAGTCCCAGCCATAAGGGCAATATTAAAAAAAATTGGTATAATAATTTCTTTCAGCATTTCGTTTTTCAGCGAAGTGTTCTCATTTTCGGTTTCTGCCAAAAAATAAATAAAAACAGAAATAAAAATCTGTGCATCCCTAGAATTTACGTCAATGAAGTCAGAAGAAGTCATAATATGGATTGTGGTGCACATTGTGGAACTGTCAGTAGTGAAAGAACAACAAACATAATTAGGCCTGTAATTCTATCTTGAAACACTTTTTTAAGAACTGACTTACATGTCTGTATAGCACCCTCAGTGTGCACTGCCACAACTTTCTATTTCTACTGCTGAGTGATATCACGGATATCAACTGCTTCCCGGCCCAATCCGTACATTCAAATTCACCCACGCTTCCATCAGACTGTTTCAGATGTGATAAATAGTGCTGGGTTGGGCGAACTGGTACTAAATTGGTTAGTACTCCTGGACAAATGGTGCTGCTATTAGATTTTCACTAGTGTAACACATTCTAACACAGCTGTTCAATGCCGAATTCGATAAGTGGGAGGGGCGGGAGCAGCGATCTGCTGATCACCAACGCTCAACATAGTAGTGATCGCAACTCCCTCGCAGATCTTGATTTCTACATCAAAATCACTGCTGAATCTTCTCACATCTTTTCATGTGAAATCTTTATTTTCTGCACCAAATTCTAAAGAGAGGGATCTATAACGGTAACGACTAGAGCATCCTAATTTCAGGAACAATTGTAGCATGGGTGAATGAATGATGGCCGTACGGAGCATGACACACCCCCACCCCCCTTGCAGACACAAGTTCTACTCACTTTTAAGTATCTAACGTGTCCCCGTCTGACTGCCATGAAGAGCCGTCACAGATCCCGACTCTGAAGATACCGAAAACAAAATAAGGTAATAAAAATACACGCTGATTAAAGAAAGAGGGAGGTGGGGAAGGCAGAAAAGGTAGGTTTTGGGTTCAAAGTAAAGTGAATTAAATAAACTAAATAAAATAAATAAGAAAAACAAAAGGATGAGCCGACTTCTGATATTACCTGTGGAAAGAACATAAGAGCCATCAGCCACTGTTGACTGGGACAGATCAGCGTGTATTTTTAACACCTCACTTTGACTGCTCTAACATTCACAACAGTGTCTGCTAGCGACCTCTTATCTGCCCTATAGCACCTCAGGAAGTCCCATTACTTTTTGACCATAACTGTAAAGCTGCTCTGCTAGGTTGAGATCAGGTGACTGACTTTGCCATTGACAAATATCCCATTTATTTTACTTGAGATACTATTGAGGTGCTTTCACAGTATGTATTACCAATTTGCACTGAAAAATGCCAGTCAGTTTGGCAATCAATATATTACATGGACAAAAGTAATGGGACTCCATTACAACAGGGATTTTATGACACTACATTCAGGTACATAGACTTTCATATGGAGTTGGTCCGTCTCTGTAGCTTCTATAATGGTTCCGGGGAACTTGTTTTTCCATAACAAACTAGATAAAATGTGAACGCCCTGCAGTGGCAAATAGCTTTGGCTTTATATTTATTACATTAATGTTTAAGTTTAAAAGAAATAGTTAAACTGCAGCTGTGTAACCGTGTTAAAGGGAACACTGCTGTTAAAAGGTGGTTTGCAAACCAAATATTGTTGCATTTTGTTCAGCAGGATTTTAAAAAGAAGTGCGCAACACACTACTTTCTAATGAATTATATAATTTTGTGTATAACATTTTTTAGCATTGCCCAGCATTTTTATATACATATATTCGAGTTACTTACCTATCACAGTTAGGGAGCTGTA
>JBBJLR010000013.1:8030493-8040685 GCA_037577145.1 Brachypetersius gabonensis | reverse complement strand
ACACACACACACACACACACACACACACACACACACACACACACACACACACACACACACACACACGATAAACAGAACGACATTAATTGAAAAGATTCAAAAAAGGTATAAATATAAATACCAGCTTGAACATGGGATGCCAAAACTTTTGCAGCGTTACATGAAGGTGAGGCTCGGAAATGAGGTGTGTGTTCTGTGGTCTTCAGTACCTGTGTGTTTAGTAGCCCAACAAATACTGTGTGTGTGTGTTCTGCTGAATATGGATGTGTAACGGTTATAATGTCCTTCTCTCTCCCCTCTTCCTCTTCCTCTATGGCTTATCCTGTGTACCGTGTAATTGGGTCCCTGTGTGCGTCGGACTGTAAATGTTACTTCCAGGTTTGAGGAAGAAGAACTTGTCTCCGGGTGCCGTGGAAACAGACGTCCGTGGCATCACTGGGGTGGATCTGTTTGGGGCTTCAGATGCTGTGGTCAAACACGTCCTGGAGGTGAGGGGCTCCACTGTGGGCCTGGATGGTGATACCATAACTGTAATCGGCAAAAAGTATTCATATCAGTGTCTGATCAAACCGTTGTGCTCTGATTAAACAGCAGAAAACACTTCAGCTCTCAAAACCCACTACTTCAGTACACTAGGTTACATGGTGTGCCTCTTACACTGTAGTAAAGAGAAAAAATACATTGAGAACTCTTTATTTGTCCCACAATAGGGTATTTTGCATTGTTATGGCAGCAAGTGGACAGTGCAAAAGTAAGAGCAGCATAAACAATAGTATAAAAGCCATACAACACAAAAGCACACACATTCTCTCTGCACCACACCAGTGGATCAGTCAGAACAGTTAGCTAGTGTTGGCTATTTTCAGTTATTACACTAATTTAGTCTTAACTGCTTTTAGTTAGCCAGTTATCTAGCTGTCAGATAGTCTGGATTGCTAATGTCAGCTATCAGTTAACACAGTTAACTATTGTTGAATATTATCAGTTAGCACAGTTTTTTTCCTAACACCGAAATCTATTATCAATTATTTATTTATAATAGTAAGTTGATGTTAACTAGTAACAGTGCAGTTAGCTAATATTCAAGACTGTCGGTTAGTTGTATGGAAACGGAGTGCAGATCTTGTTTTCAGAGATACTTAACAATAGGGTTTTTCTAACTAGCAAGAACTACAGCCAACAAGACCAGGGAGTTGTTGGTGGGGTTTTAAAGGGGACATGTCCTCGTTAGTCCTGGATTTCACCTGAATTCAGGATCAAACATTTAACAACCATCGGCCTGTGAGTCTACTGTGTTCAGTCAGTTGAGTCAGGTTCCTGGCCCCCTGGGTGCACGTCGGGCTCCTAATGCTATGAATGCCTGTCCTTAGGGTCATGACCGAGGTGTTAACTGGGCAGCGTTCCATCCCAGTATGCCCCTCATTGTTTCGGGAGCAGACGACCGGCAGGTGAAGATCTGGAGAATGAATGGTAAGTGTGCAACAATACACACACACACACACACACACACAGAGACCCCTACCTGTTGCAGTGTTAATCCAGCCCTCAGGCATAACTGAGACTGCTTTATTTCTGAATGAATAACCATATTAGAAACATACAATATGGAAAGTAAATATATATTTTATTTTTATCCCAATAATTCAAGTTCAAATAATAAATTGTGTGTAGAGGTGTGTCTCTGTTGGACATGCGCTCTTAATTAGATTTCAACAATGTCATGTGTGGGGGTGTACCATAACAGTTTTCTTTTTTTAAGCCTAGTAGCTGTAACACCCCTTTTACCTGCACCATTCAGAAGTCACTGTAAACAAGCATTAAATATTGTAATTATAACAAATTATTTTATGGTTTATTTGTGGAACTGACTACACATAAGTAAACACATGGTTTTTGGGCTTTTTTGCGTAATTTTAAATGAAGTCAAAATTTATATTCTGTGTGTTTGCACGTTTGTGATTAGAATCAAAAGCATGGGAGTTGGACACCTGCAGGGGGCACTACAACAATGTGTCCTGCGCAGTGTTCCACCCTCGTCAGGAGCTGATCCTGTCCAATTCAGAGGACAAGAGCATCCGCGTGTGGGACATGTCCAAACGGACCGGGGTGCAGACCTTCCGCAGAGACCACGACCGCTTCTGGGTCCTCGGAGCTCATCCCAACCTCAACCTCTTTGCCGCAGGTGAGTAGAACTGGTACTGCAGGGAAACTTCACTCTCAAACAGATGACTTCGAGAGAGGTGGTATCTAGGACCAGCCGAAAAAATAGGAAGAGTATAGGTGGAATGTAGTCTAATACTACGATCTCTCTGCTTTGGCAGATTGTCAGCACACAGATGTCTGCACGATCTCATATCGTCATATCGCCCACCCCTATGCTGTAGGCACATCCATAATTGATTTAGAGTGTTTGTTTTAGAGTGTATAACATGTTCCATACATTGTGTGTCTTTCAGGTCATGACAGTGGCATGCTGGTGTTTAAGCTGGAGCGTGAGCGTCCTGCGTACGCAGTTTATGGAAACATGCTTTACTATGTGAAAGACCGCTTCCTGCGCCAGCTTGACTTCAACAGCAGTAAAGACACCGCCGTCATGCAGCTGCGCAGGTATCAACCTGCCGGTCTCAGACAACCTTCATCCCAACATCCCCAACTTTACACAACTCCACTGTCTCTATTTTACTGGGCCACAACACCCATTTCCCAAAATCCCACAAAATTCAGTGTTTCAGAGTGTTGTTCAGAGTGAGTTTGATGTGAAACAGATCGTTGTAGAGACCCAAATTTCTTTACAGCAATGGTGAATGGAGCTAGAGATCTTTAACCCAAAACAGCTGTTCATTATTGACCCCCAGTGAAGTGACATGTGCCTCA
Organism: Brachypetersius gabonensis; assembly: GCA_037577145.1. Classification (NCBI taxonomy): domain Eukaryota; kingdom Metazoa; phylum Chordata; class Actinopteri; order Characiformes; family Alestidae; genus Brachypetersius; species Brachypetersius gabonensis. The sequence goes on along the minus strand of JBBJLR010000013.1, from coordinate 8,037,811 downwards.
GTGTTTATAAAGATTGTTGATGGTAAAGTAATGGAAAATCTGAACCAGTTCAGTTGTCCTTTGGACTGGTTTGCCTCACAACGCCCTGTAAGTGTCCCTCCACAATGACTCTAATAAGCATTTCATATTTGAACGTTTCGTGAGGGAGTTTCTACAGTCAAATGTCTGGCTCCATTCACCACCACTGTGAGAAATTCGGACTCCAGAATGTCCAATCCACCCTGAACTGCTCTGTTCATATTTTAGATACTGAATTAGTGGGATTTTTTGTTGAATTTGGTGGGAGTCTTTTGTAAAACTGTTTAACTGACAGATCACCCCTCCTTTTTTCTCTTCATAGTGGCTCCAAGTTCCCTGTGTTCAGCATGTCTTACAACCCTGCAGAGAACGCTGTGCTGCTCTGCACTGTGAGCACCAGACACGCACCCACATTCAGTACACTCCAAAATATGAACACCATTACACAATTACCCCAAATGTGGTGGATCAGCCGAGATGTTTGGTGTCTGAAGTGGTCCTTCTGCCGAAGTTTAGCATGTGTGTAAAATATATGTTGTGTCTTGTCTCCTGTCCAGAGAGCCACTAATCTGGAGAACAGCACGTATGATCTTTACTCCATACCCCGAGAGAGCGACTCCCAGAATCCTGATGGGGAGAGTTTACTCTGCACACATGGGTAATTATTCATTTTCTGCATTTGTTTGGAGGATTGTTAATGTGTGTGTGTGTGTGTGTGTGTGTGTGTGTGTGTGTGTGTGTTTGTTTGTAGCTCCAGAGGGAAAGCGCTCCTCAGGACTTACTGCAGTATGGGTTGCCAGGAACCGTTTTGCTGTTCTGGACCGCATGCATTCGGTACAACTGTTTTATAGTTTACACTGAACTGGAGTGTGAACCCACATACAGATACCTTTTTTAAAGGACATGCATCACAGAAAGCTGAATTTTATCAAGTTTAATGTAGTATGTAAACATTGTTCATGTACACTGAGCTGCACACACAATCTGTTTTGAATTTATCTGTTAGTTTCTGTGATGAAAAACCAACACATTTACATATATATCCACCTATAGAGGGTATTGTCAGAACATAAAATGAGCGGTCTGTTGTAGGGATCACAGTTGAACCCAGCTGCCTCTAATTTAAGGCGATAATTTTTGGTTTACTCAGTTTCCCGCTTTTTCTGCTGGAGGCAGCTGTTTCTATGAGCTGTTTCATTTGCTTCTCTTTTCCTTTTTTGTTCAGAAATGTACATAAACTTAATTCATTTTAAATGAAATCCACACATAATTCTTAATTGGTCAGTTTGTTGGTATTTTACTAAAGGAATATGACTCCTAAACCACACTGCACTGCCCTTCTCAGCTCCTGATCAAGAACCTGAAGAACGAGATTGTAAAGAAGGTGCAGGTTCCGAGCTGTGAGGAGATCTTCTATGCCGGGACAGGCTCTCTGCTTTTGCGAGATGCTGATGGAGTCACACTGTTCGATGTTCAGCAGAAACGATCACTCGCCACGGTTAAAATCGCCAAAGTCAAATATGTGGTGTGGAGTGCAGATACAAGCCACGTTGCCCTGCTGGCTAAACACGGTACTGCAGCCACTGAGCAAAGCTGTCTACCATCATCTGTCTTCATATGGTTTAATCAGCCTCTTTTTGGTTGTAATGAAAGCTTTCAGCTGGATAAGATTAGACACCTAGGCCCTGCACACTAAACTGACTAGATATTTAATGGTCAACATTGTTCTGATTAAAATACTCAAATTTAAGTCTGAATTGTGTTCAAATCAAGCTTCTATAACACAACACAAAAATAGGCTGCTGTGTGTGAATGTGTATATGCAAATAAAGTGTATCTGTTGTTAATGGGATTTAGTGAAATTATTTTTTATGTAATAAATTGATTGTTTCAACACTTAACTGAGCTACTAGACATATTCTCCTAAAAGACAGTGTCACCAGCTGTAATAAAGTAACAACTGATTTGTAAGAACAAGATCATTACATATGAATCTAAAGTACCTCCATCACTAACTCTGTTTTTGTTTGTCCCCCCAACAGCTATTATGATCTGTAACAGGAAATTAGAAAGCCTGTGTAACATCCATGAGAACATCCGCGTGAAGAGTGGGGCCTGGGATGAGAGTGGCGTTTTCATCTACACCACCTCCAACCACATCAAATACGCTCTGACCTCTGGGTAATACGCTGCACGTGCATACCTCTGCACACACCTTTTCAAACCAGTATAACTACAGTTTCAAAATGTACTGTTTTAGAAGAGTTTCATCCTGCCCGTTTATACCTGTTGCAGTTTAGCCCTGCTCTTACTACCTACAGCAGTAAAGTCCTGCCCATCCCACCTACCATTCCTTGGCTCCACCAATTCCTTCTACAGCAGTTTGGCCCCACCCATTCTTGTTAGAGCAATGCCGTGTTGTTCGCAAAGTTAATAAAGGTCGAAATGCTTGTTTTCTGTTTATTTATATGAATAAACAGTTAACAGGTCATGATATAAGGCCTATCAGAATTGAGCTTTTTTTACATACATCAGTCTTAAAGTCTGGTTACAGAGACAGCTACTGCATCAAACCACATACATTTAAGTGGATGTAAAAAAAAAAATTACAATATGGTCATAAGTCATGTACCAGGAAAGCATTTTCACCAGTTTGGAGTTTGGATTAACTGTCAAGTCATTGTGTCGTCCCCCAACAGTGATCATGGTATAATCCGCACACTGGACCTGCCCATCTATGTGACCCGTGTGAGGGGGAACAGCGTGTACTGTCTGGACCGCGAGTGCAGACCTCGTGTGCTCAATATCGACCCCACAGAGTATCGTTTTAAACTCGCCCTGGTCAACCGCAAGTATGAGGAGGTCAGCTTTCCTATCATCACCCTCTAATTTCATAATAAAAATAAAAAAACAACCATTAAGCCTTTCTCTTACTTGGACCTCTGGTGTGTCCCATGGTCCCACAGGTACTGCACATGGTTCGTAACGCTAAGCTGGTGGGCCAGTCCATCATTGCTTACCTGCAGAAGAAGGGCTACCCAGAGGTGGCGCTGCACTTCGTAAAAGACGAGAAGACCCGCTTCAGCCTCGCTCTGGAGTGCGGTAACATTGAGGTGAGTATTTGTCCATCAGTTTACAGGCTGTTCTCTAGTTACAACAGTCTCGTCATATACCATTTAGAACACTAACTCCCACTCTGCTTATACTTATTGACTATGTGGGCGACCTAGTTTGGTCGCACACGGCGGAAGAAATACGCAGTAAAGCATCATATGATTGAGAGTTTTCATTTTCCTTTTTTGCGGCTTAGTTGTGTTTTTATGATTTTTCATCTTTAAGTGGCTATAGTGTGTTTTGACTTGCACCAAAATGCAGGTTACATTACTGTCGAAGGAACGGATCTGTCGCAACTCGAGGACTGTGTCTATAGTTAAGGAAAAATAACTTCTGTCGTAAAAGTAAAAAATAAAATGACCATAGTATTTTTATTTACTTAACACAAAAATTTTAGCTGATTGTATGACAAAAATACAGCACAGCAATTCAAGACACATTTTTATTTTTGATTTGATGGAACTGAGAAAAATCCTGTTAAACAGAACTAGTTCTCTTCTCTTTGTATTGAAACATGCTGTTGGCCAGTTTCCTGTAAGGACTAACGTTGCCTGCAATATACTCAGAAAAGTATATGGAGATGTATTTTAGAATGATTGTGTTTGTAACAAAAAAAATAGGTTAAAACAAAAATAACAGTGTGAGATGGTGTTTCTATGAAATTTGATTGAATTTATTGTTGTTGCTGTTTTAATAGAATCTCTTGTCCTGCAGGTGGCGCTGGAGGCCGCGAAGGCCCTGGATGAGCGGAGCTGCTGGGAACGTCTTGGTGAGGCTGCGCTGCTGCAGGGTCACCACCAGGTGGTGGAGATGTGCTATCAGAGAACCAAAAACTTTGACAAACTCACCTTCCTCTACCTGATCACCGGCAACCTGGCCAAGCTGAGGAAGATGATGAAGATCGGTGAGTGGATAGGAAGGCTGACCAGACCAGAACCATCCGAGAGCTATAATGCCCCTTTCAGCAGGGCTTAGACAGCAGTTTGTGCTGCTCTTCCATTTTGTGTTGTGCAGGGTTCCCCTAATGTTAAAATGTCTTAAAAATGCCCAGATTTTCACCCTAAATTTAATTTACCCAAGTCTTAAAATTCTTACCGCCGTTCATTCCCAGGAAGCGTTGTCAGCAAAATTAATCCTTTAGTTGTGTTTCTGGTCTGCACCGGTGTCTGTGTGGAGACAAAACATAAATCCCATTGCGAGATCACTGTAGCTACGCAACCATCCAGTTTGTTTACTAGGCTACTTTTCCCGCCAAGTTTATGAAATGCATACAGTCTATGATGAAATGTCAGCAGATCAACAGGTTGTCAAGCAAGGCTCACGTATTTCAGCAAGTTCACATGTCATACATGGCATTTCTCTCACACTGAGAAATGATTAAATACTATTTTGATTATCTGTTTTAATACTGAATCGGTAAAAATAGAATGTTTTCAGAATTTCTGGTATAATTTGAATGTATGGTCTTATAAGGTCTTAATAATGGTCATAATGGTCTTATAAGGTCTTAAATTTAACTTACTGAAACCTGCAAGAACCCTGTGTGAGTTTGTATTTTACTGTGTGTGTGTTACAGCTGAAATCAGGAAGGATATGAGCGGTCATTATCAGGGTGCACTGTACCTGGGAGATGTCAGCGAGAGAGTACGCATCCTCAAAAACTGCGGGCAGAGTGAGTATTCACTGGGTAGAGTATATACACACACGCCTACGGATAATAGTCCCGTCATCTACACAACCTTAGTCCATGGTTCTAGATAACAGTGCCTTATACAGTACCAGGATTCAGTATTATCTTATACTGAGTCTGCTGGATATTATTAAACCTCTCCACTCATCCTGAGAGTTGTACATGTTGGTGTTGAGCCTGTAACTGCTTGTGTGTTCAGAGTCTCTGGCGTATCTGACCGCTGCCACCCATGGCATGGATGAAGAGGCAGAGGCCCTGAAGGAGACCTTCGACCTGGAGAAAGAGATGGTATCTGGCTTATTTGTGTTATTAACAGTTTGTCTTTATGTTCTTTGCAGTTTATATACACACACCCACACACACACACACAATGCTGACAGTGGTGTTTTGTGTTTAGATCCCGGAGGTGGACCCTAATGCCCAGCTACTGCAGCCTCCTCCCGCAATCAACCCACTGGACACTAACTGGCCCCTCCTCACCGTCTCCAAGGGCTTCTTCGAGGGAGCCATCGCTGCCAAGGGTCAGTGCTAGCGTTTTTAAACAGCCATAAAATTAGTCTAATTATATATAGTGTAACAGTGTATAATATATAGTATAATAAATAATAGTCTAAGTCTAATTTGACCCAAATCCAAGTTAGGAGTGCTAAAGTGACCACAACAGCAGTCATCTGTTTATTTAAGACCAAAGAAGAGCCAGGCTGATAAATCGGTTCAGTGATTATGTGCTCTGATACTTTTGACATGTGGTTTTAGTATCTGCTAAAATATCTATGAAACGTTTTATTCCGTGTTACTAAACAGCTATGTTTGTTAAATAATCAAATGCACAAATTAAATTATTACACACATAGTAGTAGAAAAATACTGCAATATTTATTTTTTAATGTGACTTTTTTGCAGTTTTTGACTACTGAGTCTGAATAGTCTGAAAAGTTGTTTCACTGCAACTACTGGAGAATAAAATTGATGTAAAGTTTTATCTGTTTATATCTGCATCAATTTGTCAGTCGAACAGCTTCACAAAAATAAATCATGCAACATCGCAAAAGTGTTTAGTCATTTTCATAGACCTTTCTTCATAGTCATCTCTGTTAGTAACATTTTTGGTTGAAAGGTGAAATTGCAGGCTGGGATGAACAGAAATAAAAATCTGAATCTGACCTAAACCTGACATGTGACAAAAGTGACCTTAGTCACTTTATGTTGCATGTTTTCTCAGTGTTGACCTTTTAGAGATGTTTTATGTAAACCTGTTTAAAACACTGGACAAACATCCTTCTCTACTCATACAGGAAGGGCTGGTCAGATGGCAGCTGACCTGGACATGGATGCACCTGGAGGAGAGGGATGGGGAGAAGATGCTGAGTTACATCTGGATGAAGGTTGGTCTGTGACCGCACACACCCACTGACCTGAAGTAGCTCCCTTCACTAACTACTAAAACCCTGTATAATGTTTTAAACAGGGTGTATTTCAGTACTCCTACCATAAGAGGGAGAATTGTAATTGGTTTTAATTGGTCAGTTAGATCAGGTTAAGTGCTGTGTAATTTCCTCATATCGCTGGGATTCTGCAGATTCATACTGTATTAAAATCTCACCATGATTATTACTGTAAAATCTACACACTCTCTAAATTGATACTGAATTAAAATCCCTCCACAATTACTGTGAAACTGCCCACACTAGATTCCTACTGGATTAAAATCCCTACTCATAGGTTTATGCTGGATTAAAGTTCCGCGCTGTTTTTACTCTATGATTAACCCTCTTGTTCTCCTGCAGATGGTTTTATGGATGCTCAGGAGGGTCTGGGTGATGAAGGAGGTGTGGGGAAGGAGGAAGGAGGAGGCTGGGAAGTGGAGGAGGACCTGGACCTGCCCCCAGAACTGGTACATTACTTATATTATTTATACTTGCGCTCCTTTTACAAACAGCCCCGTATTATTGATACATTATTAATTAAGGTTGGGAGGCAGCAGGGAGATAGTATGAGACTAAAACTCTATTCCTGTATGGAAGGGTACAATCTATAGTGAAGGAACCAATATTTTAAACACTCTGATTTAAGAAAAAGGAGGTCTTGCACCACCTCGTGGACTTCAGAAGTAATACTATCAGAGTACACCTCTGTACCAAAATTATGTTGGTGTGGTTTAAAGCCTCAGGAGGAGTAAGAAAATCATGTATCTAAGATGTATGACAATTTTTTTGTTTATAAATAACCTTATTTATTTATATTTAGAACTAGGTTTGATGTTCTTTATTTCCAGAATTATTAAATAACAGCTCAATCACCAAAGATGAGTTTCTGTGTGTTTTGTAGTGTTTTTCATGCTAATTTCAAATCTGTTTATTTTTTCCCGCACATAGTTTTTGCGATTAAGCTAGTTCTATACTGCATGATTGTTGTTGGTTAGCATATAATAATCATATGCTGAGTGTTTGTGAAGAAACAGTGGTAGCTGACTGACTCTGATCATTATATCTATGC
>JBBJLR010000013.1:7962800-7979119 GCA_037577145.1 Brachypetersius gabonensis | reverse complement strand
CTGTAATAGGGTAGTTCTCCACTTCAAAATGACTGACATAACACTGTGGCCAATCACCGCCTTTGTTTGCACTTCATCCTATTTTATGTACTGAGCGCTGACCTTGAATGTGAGACTGAAGCTTCATACAGAACAAAACGCGTAACATTATTTACTAGTATTTATTAATAATATTTCTTTTTATTCGTCTACATTCTGTGCATAAATGCACGGTAGGAAGGGCATTAGCTTGTTAGCTTGACCGCTTGCTAGCGATCCCCACCACCACACAGCCAAGCTGGAACTGGAGAAATCCCTGGAAAAAATCCCTGCTGGTCTTACAGAGTGATTAACAACTTCACCATGAAGACCAGGAGGGTAGAATTAATTTATAAGGTGAGAAATAGGTTGGATATGTTTTCTTGGGATTTAGAAATATTGTTAATAATGTACTGTTGAAATAAACATTTCTATTATGCGTTTGTAAGATATGCACAATAAAACGCTTTTTATATTTTGCGGTGATTTAACACTAACTACGAGGAGATTGAGGGAACAGGAGAGAGAAGATACGTCAAAATGCGAGGCAGCAAAAGCAGAAAATTGGAGATGTACTGTGTAATGTTATTTGTATTTTTGTAAATTTAGTATATTGAGTAATACAGTGAAAAAACTCTACCAATCTAAACTTTTTACAATTATTTACAGGAGGCCTGTAGCTCTTCCCTCTGCAGCTGCACCTCTAATGATGAGGGATCTCAGAACAGGCCAGTCAGTGGATTAAGGTTCTATAGGAATCTACAGTCACCTCCCAAGAACGGCCCTTGATGGACGGAGAGATAATGTGGCAGGGCTGGGATGAAAGTGTCAGACTGGGTTCTACCGTACGCTCGCCGTTTTCTTTCAGGAAGTCCCTCCCATGCACACGGCCAGCCGGCTCTAAGTGGTTTCCTGCCATGCAGCACATTCTCATGGCGAAGGGGGAAAGGTCCCGGCAGCAGGAAGCGTCACAATGCCTCGCTTCAGCGCAGGGACAGGCACCACTTTGTGGATTCCAGAAAGATCTGCGAGGAAAAGGCTGTGAATGGGCACCCTTATTCCTCTTCCACCCTTCAGTCCTTCACGGACATTCCAGCGCGCAGGCCTTATCTCCTCACTCTGAAATGACTTTATGATGGGTGGGTGCAACCGAACGGCACTGGCCAAACAGCTGCGTTTGCTCTGCAGGTGAGCCGCGTACACCCAGGTGACTAACCAGACGAGGCTTGGAGGGGCAGCGGACCAAGATCCTGGAGCTGCCCTCATTTCTCAGTCACACCAAAAGCACAAGACGGCCCCCAATTCTGAATGAAGACCCCAAATGGGTCAGGGTTCCACCTAAAAAAATGTCATTTTCCTTCGCTATGCGTTGGAGTGTCTCAGCCTTAGTGAGGGGGGCAGTACCCACACTTTCATAAATGTCTTCTGCTTTGTTTGTTTAAAGCGTCAGTAGTTTTTCTTGTTCAGCCTTATTCAGATGTGCCATTGCATGTCCACAGTTATAAGACCCTCCAGTCAAAAAAAAAGTTCAGCCTTTTCCCCACTTCTCCTGCTCATTCACCCCAGCTCCTACACTACGCCCCCCCCACCCCAAAAAAAAAAAACAACACTAAGGAAATATATATATATATTCCTTCAGTGTTGTTTTTTGTTCCCTCAGTATGTGGAGAGAGAGAGAGAGAGAGAGAGAGAGAGAGCTGCAGAAAAAAATGAGAGACCACTCTGTGTGTGTGGGTGTGTGTGTGTGTGTGTGTGTGCGTGCGTGTGCGTGTGTGTGTGTGTGCGCGTGTGTGTATTATATGTAACAGCTGCTCTGTCCATTGTGTGAGTGGACCACTAGAAAGGGGAAAAATCATATTGATATGGAATGAACCCTAAAGCAACCATTTCACAATACAAGCTTTCGTTACAGCAGAGGAAAATTACATTCATCAATATAAAACATGATTTAGGGCTAAATTAAACCTGTACTCTTGACAAATGAATTCCTGCTCTGTAGTTCACATTTTTTCAAGTTAACTACAGATGCTCTTCTCCAACCATTCATGAATCTCTAGTGACACCCCTTGTTGGAGGGAGATGTTCCATCCTTGCCACAAGAGTACAGGCTACTACTGGAGCACAGGGAGGTCGACTCCCCCTATTTCAGGAGAAACACTGATGCCTACAAGCTTGTGACGTCCATTGTGACGTTCATCTGTTGATCCATTCATTGTGAGATGAATGGACCCATAGAAATGGTTGAAAATGATATGGATATGAACTGTTAAGCCACCATTTTGGAGATATGAGGTTTTATTAGAACAATGAGAACTCCGTCTATAATTAATTAGAACCCAGTTTGAACCAATGAATTGTGTTACGGTTTACAGCATTGAGAGAGTCTGTGGTGAAAGTCATATGGGGTGGGAGGTGGGTCACTAGACCCTCTGTCACCTTTTTTCATCAGAAAAATTATGAATACTCATGAAACCGCAACTTTTTAGCTCTTCGGTGTACATATACTTATGCACATACGCATATGTGTGTGCGTGTGTATACATATAACAGGCACACGTACATATGTATGTACTTATACACGTGTGTGTGTGTGTGTGTGTGTGTGTACTTACATGTATATTTATATATATATACATACACACACATGTTCTTGTACGTGCACACACACGTATATACTGTTTGATTACAAGCATTTGAACAGGAGATTTTCACAGACACTATGTTAATGATGAATATGCAGATTTCTCATGCAAAGTGTCACTGTGGAGTCGCTTTTTTCTTCACGGAGTGACTCTCAGTTTTTCGAGGCGTTCACCAGGTGTCCAGGCAGTGACCTTTGCCTCAGTGTAGAAACACGCCCAGGTCTGTCATGTTCTCTGGGCTGTGGCTTTAATGCGGCTAACACTAACATTGTCGACAGAACTCTAAATATGGCCAGATCATTCGGCTGAAGGCAAAGTCAGACCAAACAGTTTGGATTTGGGACCGGAGCCAGTTTCGGCCTTCAGCTCTGAGGGCTGCTTTCCCAGACCAGGTTTAAGCCTAATCCCAGACCAGAACTAGTTTCTAGCACATATTCTCTATTGACACTGAAATTTAGTCCAAGATTAGGCTTTATTCATGTCTGGGAACCTGGCACTGAAGGTCCAAGCACATGATTAGTGTAGCCAGAGCCCGCAGCTGGATTTTATACAACTAATAAAGACATTAATAAAGTAGTTTAGACATGTATTTTACTTGAGGAGCAGCACTAATGCTAATAGTGTGTGTTTATCTATGCATTCAGCGCAAGTCAAGGCTTTTAAAAACGGCATATTCCTTTAAAAAGTCCCGTAACTTCTTTAACAACCCAAAAGTGCAGAACGCGTATGTAAAAATAATATAGCAGGTGACTTTCTCCACTTTAATGTTTAAATCAGCCCACAGTAAATACGAAATAAACGAGAATCAAGCAAAAAAAAAGCGAGAAAAACACCTCAGCCGCTTCAACAGAAACTGCTTTTAAGTTCGAAAGGAGGAGAAGACCGAGTGGGACTACTTTGTTGGCGGTGCTCTTCCCTTCCGCCACCGCACGGTAGCGTATTCCCAATCCCGGTTCCATTCACTACTTATTGGTCTACACGCTTCCCTAACGCTAAACGCCCTCTTCTGACTTCACGGAGGGTTCTCGCTTGAGCAGGTGAGTCGGTCGGCTGCTTTGGTAGCTGAGAAAATGGGAAAATGCGAAAAATGTGCCTGAAGAGTTGGTGCGGGAGGGGGAGACTTGGTGGAGCTGGACTGGGACAGTGCGGTAGCGGTGTTGTATAGTGTAGACGCATTTTTAGAGCATTTAAACCTCTCGAGCAATAATGAATGGGACGGTGGGTTGGAGATAGCGTGTTGGAGGTGGTGGAAAAAATAAAACGTGCCATTTAAGGTGGTCTTAGAGGTTCCGAACGGGAGGAGGCGAGGAAAAATATCGATCATGAGAATGTGACTGGAATCCGTGTGGGCGGAGGGATATGAGCAGGGACTACACCCAAGCCGTGCCGCCTCAGCCCGCCTGTGTCTCTCTCTCTTTCTCTCTCTCTATATCTCTCTCTCTCACACACACAGAGTTCTCTCTCCCCACCTCTCTCTGTCTTTCTTCCCACAGGAGAAAAAAAAGACACTAAAGCAGCCGCGGACACACCAAACCTCGGTCCGGCACTCCACTTTCTGGCGCTCCGGAGCTCAGCGGCGCTCGCAGACTCGTGTCTTGAAGAATAAAAAGAGCCACAAACCCATCCGAAACAACTTAGTAAAGAAAGACCATGTCTTGGCAGAGCTACGTGGATAACCTGATGGCGGACGGCAGCTGCCAGGATGCCGCCATCGTCGGATACACGGACGCCAAGTATGTCTGGGCTTCGTCGGAGGGAGGCACTTTCAGCGGCATAACGGTACGATCCTCCCCAGATCCACACCCATGTGGCTCGTTTAGCCTACCCTCGGTAACTTGCCTCACCCATCGGGTGGTAAAACCCACCATTTCTTCCGTTAGAGAGAGAAAAACCCGCTGCGCCTCTTAGCTTTAGCATTAGCTTTAATGTTAGCCTCGCCACGCTAGCCGGCCGTCATCACATGACAAAGAAATGCGTATATTTCCGCACTTTTTTAAAACGCTCACGCACACTTCAATTCATTTTTCAATTTCTACAAGTCTAAAAGCTGTAGTACGACCAGACTAGAAATGCATGACTTTACAAAAAATGACTGTGCTAAGCTAAGTTAGTCTTGGCCGGGTAGGCCGTGCAAGCGGCCTTCTCTTTGCATTTCGGGACCAGAAAATGTAATAAAACGTCTCTCAGATGTGTGTGTGTGTGTGTGTGTGTGTGTGAGGAGCTCGGGTTGGGAGCCGAAATAGTCCGTTTGTTGTTCACAAAAATAAAGAATTAACCGGTTGCTCTCGGCTAGCTAAGCTAGCTAGCGTGCCTTTCATTGAGGTACAAAAAACGTGGGGGAAGCAACGGTAAGGAAAGGAAATAAATGTGTTTAAATATTAGACGTCAGTTAGAGGTGAAAATGACTGGAATGAGAAAAAATGGTGCTTTTGTTCCTTTTGCACCCCGGCACATGGTCTGCATGTTTTTTTTTCTTCTCGGGTTTATAATGGAATGATCTAGACATGCCCCCCTCCTCCTTTAGCTTTATCATGTTGGAGATAAGCTGGTTAGGCGTGGTGCCTGGGCACATAGTCTTTTTTTTTTCTTTCTTTTCTTTTCTTCCTTTTCTTTTTTCTCTCCTCTTACAGGAACACAGCCCGCGTCGGCTTTCAAAGATGGCGTCCTGTCTCCCATTTATTCACTCTTTCCCTTTTTCCCCTCCTCTCAGACATGAGAGAAACTTCACATTTCTGTTCCATGGCGATTCAAGTTAGTCATCTTAACTCTGATCTCGCCCTCTTTCCACCCTGTCGTGTCCTTTTTTTTGTTTTTAGTTTCTTTTTTTCTGTTTTGTGCGTTATATAGCCACCCAGCTGTGGCCCTGGCCCTGACTGAGGCCATGCTCCTCTAACACAACCTGGAAGAAGGAAATGGCTGTGTGGTGACACCCTGGGAAAGGAGTCGACAAGACGTTTATCTCATACAGCATAAAGGGTCGATATAGAACGATAGTACATGATAGTTTTGGAGAAAATAAATAATTTCTGTATAAAAAAGCTTAGATATGAGGGTTTGAGTTGCATGCATGGGGCACTTCAGGCTTTACTGGCTTGTTTTGTTTTGGGGTATTTCCTTTTGTTTGTTTTAAACTATGTTCTGTTTAGGATTTAGGATCAGATTATTTAAAAGTGATGGATGACATTTTTGAATATGTAGGTTATGCTACATTATACCTTTTGTTTGCTATAACTTCTAAAGTCCCAGCAAATTCTGTTTACCCTTGAATGGGGTTTTTCCTTTAAAGATAAAGTTCAGTTGCTTTAGTGGGAGTGTTGGTCTGCTTTTAGTTTTTGGTTTAATTGATTCATATATTTGGATAAGTTTCTTGTTTGTCACCGTTGACAAGGGATGTGCATTTCCAAAAGTAGTACGAATACAAGGCACATCAAAAAGTTTCCACTCTGTTGAAAACAACAAAAACCAAAACTATTTATTAGGAATTTTAGAAACAATCCACATCTTATACTACTCTGCAAGGGCAGCTGTCTTGCCAGACGGAGCTGACCACATGACTCTCAGACACGCCCAGTTACAACTCTTCCACCCTTTAGCGATTTCAACAACAATATAAAAGTGCGGAAACTTTCTGAACGTCCTTCGCTAGTTCTAACTGCTGCTATCTTGATATTTCGATCTGGGTGGCATATAACTCGGCACACTTCTCTAGTGCCATAAAGACTGTTTGCAACCTTGTTTTCATTAAGGATTTATAAGATATTCTAAAGAAAACCACTGAAGTTCATCTCTATAACAAGTTTCCCATATGATTTATGTAGTGAAGATCCAGCTAAGATGTTCTAAGATCTCCTCCTGCCGTTCCTTAATTGTAGGCTGATGAAATCGATGTCATAGTCGGCAAAGACCGTGAGGCCTTCTTCACCAATGGGCTGACCCTAGGGAAAAAGAAATGCTCTGTGATCAGAGACAGCCTGCAGATTGATGGGGACTGGACTATGGACATCAGGACAAAGAGTCAAGGAGGGGAGCCAACATACAATGTTTCCGTAGGCAGAGCTGGCAAAGGTAAACTATTTTGTCTGTTTGCAAATGACTGCACTTATGCTTTACATATGTAAAAGTACCGCCTTACATTTCCTAATACATAAAAGCCAACAACCCAAAAAAATGCACATAGTTGAGATTAAACCCATTGCTTATTTTCAGTTGAACTTTCTTTGGGCTGGGGCTTTTATGTATTGTTTTTTTGCATTGAATTTGATAAGCTTTTACACCATTTGCATAGAATAAAGACAAAGTTACTACATATGTTGCCTGAAATGTAGAAAATGTGATCTCATGTTTGCTCATAATAAGCACAGGCTGTTTTTCGATTCGGAAACCACCGTTAAAGTACGTCCCTCTTGAATTCCTACCATAAAGGTGGTCTTGAGTTGACAAGATTGCCAAACATGCTAAGGTGTGTGCATACTCTCATACAGTCTGCCTTTGTGGTCCTCGTTCTGATCGTCAGTAGTTACTGGCGATAAAGGTATGATTTTAAACCGGCGGGTTTGAGGCTGTCCTGTCCTTTCTCCCCCTGTCCTGCGCTGCTTTTTATTTACTTCTTAACCACCTTTAGTAGCTGAATGTCACTACTGTGCATGTATGGGCCACTAGTTTTTCTCAGAAAAGTATTTTACACTAAGTATTTCAGGAGCTTAAGGTAGTGACGGTGTCTTCTAACTCTGGGTTTCGTCGTATTTTTTAAATGTTGAGGATTGTTTACCCAACTTTTCCCAGCAATACGTCCAGAGATTAATTTTCACTTGTCTTATACCTGTTAGTTTGACAGATTATAAACTTATAATCAGAGCGGGCTTACTAATTTTCAACAAGGTAACTACCCATTTAGTTTGTGTACTTTGTATATGAAGCAAATTGTATGTGTGCATAAATACACAAATGCATATACGCATACATAATGCATATACGCATGACTTGATTTAATCGGGGAGTGCCCTCAGTTTGGGGAACGGACAGACGAATGAAAATATAGCAATTCACATAAGGTACTACCGTTATAACAATCATGGTTCTTTCCATAACAGAAGTCAAAGCACAGTGGAAAGGTGCACCCAAAGCAGCTTTGTTTTAAGCAGACTTTGGGTGCACCATGTAGTGTTAATGTGGCTACAATTGAGTCGTCTGCTCATACAGTGGCCACAAGCATCCATAAAATGAGCTATAAATGGGATTAGCCACTCTTAACCTAATGCCAGTTCGGATGGATGCCTTGAGGTGAACATTCTGGAGTCCCTGAGCTTATCCAGAGTGTTTTTGGAGTTAATTAATATACCTCAGCTTAATGGTGCCACAAGACTTGGTATTAGTTTAGAACAACGTTCTTGATTATATTAGCAATATTATTTATTAATATCTAATTGAGTTTTTATAAGGGCAGCTGTCTTGGTCTAGACAAAGGCCAGCTGTACGTAGTCTTTTTGAAACACTAATTAGAATCAACTAGGTAACCTTTGAAATGGTTTAATGTGTATATATAACATAAAAATGAATGTCTTGACTGCTTCTGCTGTTGCATTAGGGTATTTTTGAAAGGCACTAATCGGTAGGAGAGCATATCCAACTAAATTAGTGTACTTTTGAACAGCGCTATTAGTGCCTGTAGTTACAGTAATAAGTATATAAATCGACCTTTACTTCCTTATGGCACTTGCTGCTTTTTTTTCCCCCCTTTCCCCTGCCTCGGGGTGGTATTTAGGAACGCATCTTTTACCCCAGCGTTAAGTTCCTCTTACATTCTCTTTCCTGTGCTTTTAAATGTCTTTGTGGTGCTCAATCAGGGATCAGACTTTCTTGCACAGGTTTGATGGACTTGACTTTTTCCCTCCTTCCCCTTTTCCTGGGTTCTGTTAATCAAAGGCATGGGCATGCATACACTTGACTCACAGCTGGACATTATTTCTCTTCTCACCTGATTTTGATGATTGTTTCCTTATGTATATATTTACTCCCTAATCAGCACCACTTCTCAACTGTCTCTTCCCTTTTCTCTTTTGTTTTTCTTTCTCTCTCTTTTCTCTTTCAGTCTTGGTTCTTGTAATGGGCAAAGAAGGGGTCCACGGAGGCGGATTGAATAAGAAGGCATACTCAATGGCAAAGTACTTGAGGGATTCAGGGTTCTAATGTAATTAAAGCTTGTTTAGTTTCAATTTGAGGGACAGAAAGAAGAGAGGTTTGCTGTTAAGCTTTCTCCTTCAAGCAGTTAAATGTCTTGGAAAAATTTAATAGCAATCGAGAGAAGAATGGTGGTAAGATCCTATAATGTTCCCCGTGTTACGGGGGGATAAAGACTTTTTTTCTTTCTTTTCAATTTTGTTCATTTTGTCCTTTTCTTTTTCTTTTTTTTCTTCCCATCCCTCCCTCCCCCCTCCTTTATGTACTCCAGTATTGGTTTTAGTCATGGGAAAGGAAGGTACCCACGGAGGACAGCTCAACAAGAAAGCATTTTCTATGGCTGAGTACCTGAGGAAAGTTGGATACTGAAGCAGCCCTTAACTCATCCATCCACACAGCAGCTCACTGTAACACACCCCTCCACCCCTTTCCCCTGTTATTTTCTCTTTCTTGTCGCCTTGACAGCACTTCCAGATACAGTTAGTGGATGCATCGTCCCCACCACCACTATGCTCCGCCCTGCCCCCTCCCATCCACTCCAAACCACCCCCCCTTTGTGTTTATTCAGCATATTACCTCTCCCTTTCGATCACCTGTCCCTTGTAGTGCCACAGAAAAAACAAGCATGATGGTTTTATGAAGGCTTAATGAAACAGTACTGTATATCGCTCAAAGTTGAAGTCAGAGCACTAAAACATTAAACCAAACTATTTGGACCACCCACAATGGAACATGCACTACAACAAACGAAGTCACTGTCCAGTTTTCCTGAGGCACTAAGTGGTCCATCTTTCTGAGATCGATGCCTCTTCAAGTGCTTTGAGCCTTGCTGAGCTGTTTTTGTCTTCCTAGTGTACGCAGCATGACCAGGAAGGGAAATGTGCATGCATATCTTTTTAGCATAATATCATTATAATCAATTCCCCCGCAACTTAAACTCCCGACAGTAACGTCGCGCACACAACCTTCCACAACTGTTTCCAAGAAGAAAAAATTAACACATCAAAACTGACACAGCTGGCTTCACACTTCCCTTATAAATGTTTCCTTTTTAATTTTGATTACCCTGCTCCCTTTAAGCACCAACACCTGACCACTTTTATCTGTAATCACCTCCTCCCCCTTTTCCCCCCCCCCCTTTTTTTTTTTTTAAATGCCCTCCATCAGATGCTTTTGCTGTTGTACTTGGATGTGGTCTTGTAAGTCCTTGGTGTAATGTTGGATTTTTTTTTTTTCCTCTCTTCGAGTGTGATGGCAGATCAACATTTACAACTTCTGGGTTAAATAAAAGAGAAAAAAAAAACCAAAAAAAAAAAGAAACTCAAATCGCCTCTCGAGCATTTACATCCTGGACTTTGTAAGGACATTCCACCGCTACTATAGCTCAGCCACTTAAACTGTTTGCCAGCTCTACTTTTTTGTCCTTTTTTTAAAGCACTGCCCTCCCAATGTAATCTGGTTATGTGTCTTTTTTTTTTCTTTTTTTTTGCCGATAGGACCAATTTTTTTCTCTCTCTTTTGCATCCTGGGGGATTAACAGAACTGCTACCCATTTATTGAAGGATGACTGCTAGGTTCATCTGTTGCTGACTTTAGAACACTAAAATTCAACACTTCAGATACACGATGTTACACTAACTCTGTGGTGAGACACTATTAATGGCGTAAATGTTTTGGGGGAGGGAAGCAAAGATCTAATGGTAAAACTACCTGAGTATGTTTTTTTTTTTTTTTCTCCTCATGAATGTCTTGAATAGATGAAATGGCAGTCTTATTGTTAACTTTGGGTCACTACAAAATATCTCCATAACACTTTTTTTTTTTTTTTTTTTTTGACTGTTAATCCGTAAATTTCAGCAACCGAAGTCGTTTGGAATTCATTACCTTGTGCTTTATTCGACCGCAATGTATCAACTGTCATAGCACGGTACAAATACTCCATTAAATAGACAAGAAAAGACACTGAAGTAAACTGTATACACTAAATTTTCTGGGTTATGGTGGTATTAGTTGGAAAAAGACCACTAGTCAGTTGTATTGTGGAAACATAATCAAAAAAAAAAAGGAAAAAAAAAAAAAGCTGTGTATCCTGTGCCATAATGTAGATCTGATCTGTTGCTACTGTGAGATGGATTTTAAACCGCTGCCTTGTAAGGAGTCAATTCTTGAATGGCACCCTCTTTTGGGATATTTGGCATAAATTCAAACTCTCCAGGGCTTGTGGAATATGTACAGATTAAAGTTAAACATGTCAACAAAATCATGATCATTTCTCTCCCTTCTTTCCTACTCCTGAATATATTTGACCAGCCGATATACAACTCGATTTGCGTGGAAAAAAAATGCCATGAATTTAACCACCTTGTTTACAGACAGATCAAATAAATCTATTCCAACCAGAACTAAATGTATTTTTGTTCTTTTTGTTCCTGAACTGCGCAGGATGTTCCAGAGTGTTTCTAAATTGACGATTCATTATAAAGGTTGGGGGTGGTGTTTTGTGTAACTGCGTGTTACACTAGCCTTTGACCTTTTTGTCTTAAAGACTCATTTCCCTGAGTTTTTGCATAATTCAGTGAATGCAAAAACTCCTTCAGAGTGGGTTTGGTGTGAAATGGGTCACTGTAGACTATGACTTCTGATAAACTAGTTGCAAATCCATAGTAAACTGGATTTCTATCGGGACTGTTTTGCCTCAACAGCTGAACGATCCCTTCACCATGAAATAGGTTTAGTTTAAGGATCAAAAGCTTCAGGCATTCATAACCAATAATCTAGACCTTTTTAGAGGATGATATCTGGTTCTAATCGCCACCACTGTGAACAGTTATGACAATTCTTGAGTCTCTCCAGAACCGGGTGTTTTGCACCAAACCCACTCTGAGCCTCTCTTGTTTAGCTCTTAACCACTTTAGCACTTAATCAGTCGCATTCCCCGATGAAGTACAATTTCAGTTGGTTATTTTAGGTGGTAAGAGTGGTCAGGCTAGAGCAGGGCTCTGAAATGCCTCAGTTTAGGCGTTTAATGGTCTTTTATTGTGGAGACCTAAAGTAGAGCATGTGATTTATTAAGGGATAATGACAGTGAAGTGACCAGCAGTAATTTGCACCGTGGTCCCTTGTTTTAATTCTAAATCTCAGGTGTTACCTTTAACCGTTTAATTAGTTTACCAGAGGATTAAGCCTCAACTTAAAAACACTGATGGCTTCTTAAAGGTAACTGTAGATGTTGGTGTGCTCTACTGATGGAGTGTTTTCATTTTATATGGGAGCCTATCTTGGGATCATTAAGTTGAAAATGTAAATAAAGCTGGTACCACTGGGGAGATCTGGCACACGTGCGGCTGATATTTACTAGATAACGCACTGATCTTCATCTCTTTTGACCTGTTATAAATGTAAATATTTGAATATTTCCAGCTCTGCTGCTTTTGAGCTGTTGTCAAACCAGTTTCACCAGTTTTCACTTTTGATCCTGCTCTTGTTAGAGTAAAGGTTGATGCGTGAAAGAACTTGTATACACTTTGTTTGAAGTATGTTAACTTAACAATAGCCAAATGAACTTGATGTAAATTCAGCATAAAAATATAGTTAAGAAAAGGGTACTGTTCGTGTACATATTTAGTTTTATTCTATATTGTCATTGTTTCCATGTTTTTTTTTTCTGCTCACTTGAGTGTAATTCTGGTAATTCTTCACAAGCCCTGGCCAGCAATTCCATCTGTGAGACTTCATATGAAAGCTGGGCTGGACCTCACCACCTTAGTGAGATGTTTTCTTGGCCTCCTTTATCAGGGTGGAGCTCATTTGAAAGCTACATCTAATGAAGGAGAGATTAAATAGCTGGGCTTTAACACAGCTGGGAGCTTTTTGTAGATGTCAATTATCTCTGAAAGCTGGTTCTTGGTTAGTATTTGCACATGTTTACAAAGTGTACATTCTATTTGTATATGGGCAAATTTTGAAATGTAGTTCTGGTGTCCAGTGTGCTGGAGTTTGGAGTCAGAACCTGTAGCGGGTCAATCATGTGGAGAAACTGAATGGAGACCATCCCGTTACCCATGGTCCACCATATCCAACTGTAGGAACTGCCTCTACTGTGCTGAGTTTTGTATTGTAGCACGACGGGTAAAAATGATGGATGATGTTGATGGCTCAGGATCACAAATACCACTTCAGCTCATGCCCACGGTCTTGATTGGATGGAGCTTCATCACTCCCGTCTAGCCCATAGCTCAATGATGGAAGGTTGTGTTTTTTTTTTTAACACCCCAAGCTCATGTTTGTCACTGGACATGGTGGCCGTAGGTACAGCTTCTGCTGCTTCAGATTCCCATTTTCTTGGCAATACTTCACTAACAAGATTAAATTAGCTGTGTGAACATCTGTCAGGAAGTTCAGAGGAAAGTAGCCTGAGTTCACTGATGAAGGCTCTGAATATTTTTCTCTCAAGCACCAAGCTGTGACTAAGAATGACCAAAGCAGCTCTTACTGTAGTCTTAATGTAGTTAAAGGGCAATTCCAAAGAGGTTTCATTATTCCTGATTAATTCAGTGGTTAATATGTAAACAAAATTACGAGTGTAGAGATTCAGTCGTATATACAGTGGAGACATCTGCCTCTAAAAAATGGTTGTGATGCCTGAGACCAGACCAGCCTTTGGAGAAGCTTTTGGTCCTGAATCTTCACCCATTCATGGTTGAGGGATGCAGGATGTTGTGAACCAACAAACTTCAAGGAAAACTGGTGTTGAGATTTGCAACCGTTTCACCATCAACATTCTCCATAGACACACTGTACACGTGGAGCTTCACTGGGACCAAATGGGAATACAATGGCTGTGTTTGGTTTGAAGACGTCTGGTCACGTTCACCACAGCTTCAAAAAGAAGTACAGTGAACGGAGTATTGACTACATGGCAAATGACTATATTTGGTTTTAATACATACCATCTTTATACAGTGTTTTTAAATCAAACTTTACATCGTCAACCTGCTGCATTACATTCAGTTAAACAGGACAGCTTGTTTCCTGTGTAAAGAAATAATAAAAATACTCTTATAATGCACGTCATTTATGTTTTTGTCAGCGATGTCTAGTTCCATTCACGAACACAAGTACAATGAACTGTTTCACACAAACCGCCTTGAATTCCTCTTTAAAGCAGTTTTTGAGCAGCTTGCATAATTGAGATTGGATTCAGTTTTATGTGTCCTAAAATAATTTGGTTTGTGTTCACATCCCTGTCAATAAGCCAGATCTAAGGTCAGTAGTATAAGTGAATGTGTACTTTGTTCTGTATAAATAATCACATTTTGTAAAATGTGTGCAGTTCTTAGGGATCACTCTCACCGTGCAGTTGACCCATCTGGACCCATTACCAGTTCAATCAGTTTGATCGGTGGAGCATAACTTGTTTGCGTAAAGAGGTGAGTCGGTAGGATTAGACGGACCAAACCTTGATTCCATCATACTGACTTCAGTCAACAGGGTTAATGACCTTGTTTACTATGGCCTGGGCCTGATGCAACAACAGAATGCTCCTGCAGTGGAACTCCGTGCACCTTGATTGACTGTAGATTTACAGTATTTTAAAGGGGTTGGAGTGAAATGGTTCATTAGACACACTGATTTCTTTCTAAAGGCTGCATACACTGACGCTGTTGTATTGTTACCTAGCACTGTTTGCATATTCTTGTTTGCTTGTGTCTGTGCTGCGCCATGCTGCTTTTCATCATGCCCTCTATTGCAGGTTCATATTTGTTTACCGCAGCTTTGTCTGATGCCTTTTTGACCTACAACCTGAGGCACCTGTGACAGAAAATCTGGATGGTCAGGGGTCCCACAAAGCTACATGGTTAAAATGGTCAGAGTGGTTTTGAATGGAACCAGGCTGCCAGCTTTAAAAGCTCTCTCACAAAGTTATTTCATGTAATGTATGTAATATGTTTTGGAATCTTTTGGCTTAAAACTAAGCCCGTTTGTGGTGGAAAGGTACATTGAGGCAAATACTGTGGTCCCCAAAGAAACCTGAGCTAGTTCAGATTTGCAACTATTTTACCATCATGACCGTCTATAAAAACACCCAAACAGAGCTTCACTTTGGGTCTGCGGTGAATAAAACGGCTGTATTTGTGTTGGAGACGTCTGCTTACTTTCGCCACCTCTGTAAAGAAATCGAAATCTCTACAGTGACTCGTCTCGAACCAAACCCATTCTGAACGACTTGCCGGAGACTGAATTTAGAAGTAGAGGAAAAATCAAGAAATTCTGCGATTACTAAAGAATCATGTTTGGTAGTATAAAGCTCCTGTTTAAGTACAAATAGTTTTTTTTATTTCAACTTCCTTCTTGGCTACTGTCTGAAGAGTGCTTAGCTGACATCAGCATTGTGGGCCGCGCCCTTCGGAAAAGAAAAACGCCTGTCATCAGTGAAACGAAGCATTCCTTTTACTCTTGTGGTTTTGCCACCCGCTCTGGGCAAAATGAGATGTGAGCAGGTTAGCGCTGCTCAGAAGCAGCAGCTAACCCTGAAGAAGTAGATCGTAAGATTTGCTGGATAGTGGGTTGAAAATGTTCTCTGAAATTGTTCACTCTGCTTTGTGTGGGTTTAGAGCTTGAAAGGGGGTCACATTTTGGACCCCTAAATGTGGACCCCTGCTCCAGAGTGCTGCAATCCGCGCAGAATTTTGTCTGAGTTGAGTTTACCGAATTAGAATTGTTCACAATAAATTCTTAAAGAGTGAAATGTAAAAGTGTGTGTATGTATAAGAGTATAAGAGCAAAAACCTACAACCACTGTTTATTTTTTTGCAAATAAAAGATTGTAATTAATCATTTTATTCTTTTTGGGTGTCTATGGGGGTTGGAGTTGGGGGGGCCTGGCTTGGCTTGTCTTGGCCACAGGCAAGAGGGGCTTCAGGGAAAAAAGGTTGGGAACCACGGGTCTAGAGCACAGAACCAAAACATCCAAATGATTACAGAATGGTGTTTATTCAACAGGTGTAATTGTGAAACTAATGTCGGCGTGCTTTACATTAAATTTGTATGCTGTAAAGCATGGCCATAGTTCCGCTTCACAGCTGAATAATTGGTAGTTTACCTATTATTTATATATATACACACACACACGGGAATATTTATTTTGAAAGTTCGGTAATACGACCGTTGAGCCATTTAATATGGACGAAATAATGAGATGCCAGTCCCCAGCGAAAACTCACACTTCAGTGACACAAAGAAAGACTTGTGACTTGACTTTAGACTTGCCCTCAATGATTTGAGACTTGGCTCGGACTCGGGTGCTGTGACTCATGAGTCATAACTCATAAACTATGTTCATTTCATGGAGTTATTTATTTATATCTCGCATTCTTTCCAACAACCCAAAAACCGTTCACCTTGTCCCGGTGTCCCATTACTTTTGTCCGAGGTGAGCGGTTTTCAGCTAATAACGGTTTTCGAGGGGTCGTTGGAAAGGGG
>JBBJLR010000013.1:7945976-7962700 GCA_037577145.1 Brachypetersius gabonensis | reverse complement strand
ATCATGTTTTACCTGTTTCCGTTTTACACTTGAACGCGACGACAGACATGACCCCGGCAGCTTTAGAGAGAGCGACATCACAGTCAGCCTCCACTGCCTGAGGGTGGAGACAGAGAGGACAGGACAGGACATGTCACTTAACGGGCAAAATCATTTGAAATAAAAGTAGGGAGGGGCAGGAGCTCACAGTTTCTGGCTTGAGTCTAACAGCGCACTGGGCTGCTGGTTTGGGGTCTAGAACATGACACTTAGACTCCAGGAACTCCAGGTCCATCAGATAGATCTCTTTTCCGTTACCCTGCAGACACAAAGACAGCCAGAGAGACGGATCAGGCCTATCTCATTTTGCATTATTAGTGTTCATTCAGATTTGAATTTAATTCATCCATTTAATAAATGCTGTTTTATTTTTTTTTATTAAAATAAAGTAAATCTCCCCTCAAAAACATGGCCTGATGTTTACACGAGGAATGGATCTCCAGAAATTGTCCACAACCAGTTATTTTTAAATAATCTAATTATTAGTTAATAATTGGCCCATGTTGGACATGTTTAATGGTATTATTGCAAAAGTACAGTAAAAAAGTAGCCTGTGGTTTTAGGATGCTCTTTAGATACTGTGACTTTTCTTTAGTGTCCATCTGCTGCCCCATCCCTGCCATACCCTGGTGGAGATCTTGATGTCCTCGATCTGATTCAGAGTGTACTTGTAGCCGTGAGAGTGCTGAGCGTTGATGAAGTCCAGAGCCACCTGTGCCGCAGCCTGGGCCTCCGGGGAGTCGCAGGGCGGCAGGGTGACGTTGGGCAACAGCAGCTGGGCCCGGGAGGCCGCCAGCAGGAGGCCGAGGATGGCGAGGGTAGCCTGGAGCTTCATCAGGAACACTGCGGAGGAAACCTTGCTGTGTTCACACACACTTCTTCAGCAAAGGTGGCCAGGTGCATGGCCTGTTTGCCATTTATACCCCGCACTTTACCCTTCCTCACCTGGGCCGGGTAAATATGAGTGCTTTGGATCAATGTTGTGTAAAGTGCGGGGGCGTTCTGGGGCAGCAGGATGCTTTTAAAGGGAAAGCTCGAATAGTCAGTTCCAAATGAATGTGTTTTTCCCCTTTTTGGACCGAGTAATGTTTTCTGACTTGAGAGATACATGATTAATGTACAAAGCAAATCATTGAAACTTTGGCATCATTAAAATCGCAGGCCTGCTCCATCGCACACCTGAATATGAAGTGATTTCCTAATAGACTCGCCTATACGGTTTTTGACACTGTCCAACTCACTGTTATCCATGAACATGGACTGTGGGCAACCTTCTGGCACCATTGGCTTCTACTACGTTTTGCTATACTAACTGTACCTGTCAGGGCTGTTCGTGATTGCTGAACATTTTTTCAAGGTCTGAGGCAAACAGGCCTGCAGTTAGTGAATCGCTCGGTCGTTGCTATGCTATTTGTTGTAAATGAGCTTTATAGCTCAATGAGAAAGCTTCAGAAAATCTCCTGGTTGGCTGATTACGTTTGGCTCAAGGACGAACTGTCACTTTAAACTGGATCTACAATGGGCCAATGTGAAGCTAGTCTAGACTAGACTAGACTAGACTAGACTAACAAACCTTCCTCATTTTAGCTGCTCCTGGAATTTGTTTTTCCTCTGTTCATGTTTTAGAGAGTGATCCGTTTCCAGTTGCGTTGCCCTCTGATCCGGTCATGTAGGCAGAGTACACATTGTGACGCATGATTGGATGTTTGACAGATGTCACTTCAGGTCTGAGACAACTTTTTCATGGATAGTATCCAGGGCCACAGGCCACAGGGTTCACCTGAGCATTTCTCTTAGAAATTATTTAGAAAAACTTGTACTAATAATTGTTTACATTTAAAAATGTTTTAACTTTGAACTTTTAAAAGTAAAGATTTTAAATGTAACTTTGTAAACACACCTTTGTTGGCTTATTGTTTAGTTTTAGCTTTTATGATGTTAAATGCATGCATTTTCATTTCTTTTTTCTCTATGTGTTTATCTTATGTCATGTTTTTATTAAATTTTTATTTTGTTATACATTTTAATTGTTTTCCATCTTTAATTTTTATCTTTGAAAAATGAGCATGTTTGTGTTTTTATTCCTTTTTCTTTTTGTTTTCTTTTAATGATTTGCCTTAACCTAGCTTGCACTCCACAGAACATACATTGCAGGACAAACATATGGAAGAAAACAAGGGTTTTCTTCTACGCTTTTCAGCTCCAGTGTGTGTTCTGTCGAGTGCAAATACAACCTAGGTTAAGGCAAATAATTCAAAGTAAAAATATAAATATATCCATCCATCCATCCATTATCTACCCCTTATTCCTGCATTCAGGGTCGGGGGGGGCAGGAGCCTAATCTAAATATATATATAAGAGAAATATTTTCCACTTAAGTCTCTTTTTTAATAAGTTAAGTTTATTTCACTGGGCCTGGTTTGCAATGATCATACAGGAACGGGTTAAGATACAAGCTTTTAATGAAGTGCAGACGAAATTACAAACGTCTAACAATGGTTTCACCAAAAGAAGTATTCATTGTGTGCCCTTTTTTACTCTCTTTCTTACTTTCTAGGCCACTGAGAAATCTTCACTGCACTGAGTCCAACTGCACAGTAATTCTACTCTGGACGTCCAGGGGGCACCCTTGAATGAAGCACCATGACATCACAGCTCTGTTCATTCAGAACCTCAACCACTTTGCCTTTTAAGGTAAAAGAGACCACCAGTCCAGAGACTGTGGTGAACTTTGCAAGCCACTGCAAACAGACCAGTTTAGAGGACAGGCATACTCAGAATATGACAATAATCCACTCAAAAAATGCCAAAAAATTAACCCTGAGCAAACCAGAATTTTTTTTTTCTGCACAGTTACTAAGTCTTAAAAAACGACATAAAAATAGCATAAGAATTGTGGGAAAGTTTGTAAGGCACAAAACATCATATGTTCCCAGACTTTCAAAGTGCAGGATACTTTAGACCTTCTCTAATATACACATTTACTAGAACTAAGGAAAAAAACTCTGCTAGAATTCATTTTCACTTCTGTCAGGAGTCATTATTTTGAAAACAGAACCTGAGCCTCCACTCACTTTAATAAAAACTCTCACCATGTGCTTCCCTACACTGGGCACTTAATCAAAAACACATTTTCCCTTTTTTCTTAGCAGAGGTGTACTTGCAAAGTAACATTTTGGTCGGATGGGCATCAATATACTTGAGGTGGATGCAATGTACAGCAGTCTTTGTGATGTTGGGGCTAGAATAGACCAAACCACTTTGAACCTCTTAGTTCATGTGGTATCAGAAAATGCAGAAAATGGTGCACTATGAAATCCACTAGGTGTCTCTGTGTTCTCGGAGATAATGGGAAAGGGATGTGTCTTTTGGAAGAGGACTTCTGTGTTTGAACCCAGTGAGGGGCTGTGGATTTTCTGGAGCTGAGGGACCAAATTTGCATTTACTGGCTTTTCCATTTGAACTTCAGGAATGTTTGGAAAGTGCTTGAGTATGAACGTGAGGTGGAAACTTGCAACACATTGCAATTCGTTTGAGGTCCATACTTGGCCCAGCTCTAAACTTCCAGTGATAGCATACGTTGTGTTGGTGTCACTTAGGACCCCATGTCTGACATTTACTCCAAAAAATGAAGTTGAGCAAATTAATTGAGTAACACAAGTTCTCCTGCCCTAGAAGCGCTGCTTGAGATCTCTGGCTTAGTCGTCATTTGCGGCGTTCCACTCAATCTCGGGGTCATCGTCCAGGCGCAGGATGAGGTAGGAGAGCAGCTGGAAGATGTTCTGCCACAGGAGCAGGAAGACGTAGAGGTAGAAGTCACTGACGTCGATCTGACAGTGTTCTCCTGCGAAGCTCATTTCACACATGCACTGGAACTTGTTGATGAGGTTGCGGCAGAAGCCCCCATTCAGGCAGGGATTGGAGGCACACTCATCCAGCTCCATCTCACACCTATGAAACAAAGTTTCTCAGTAATGTCTTTACGCGTGGGCCCCAGTCTGTCATCAAGAACCATCTAGCACCTCGTTAGCCACTGTCTTGCAACGTAAAGGTTTGAACTTCACTAAATTTGACATGATGCGTTACCACCACGTTCTTTAGATGCACTGTAGACTATGTTTTAGTTAACCCTGAGCAACTAAACATTTCAGTATCTCCCACAGTGCCATTTGGCTTACTCAACAATATGGC
The DNA here is from genome assembly GCA_037577145.1 of Brachypetersius gabonensis. Taxonomy (NCBI): domain Eukaryota; kingdom Metazoa; phylum Chordata; class Actinopteri; order Characiformes; family Alestidae; genus Brachypetersius; species Brachypetersius gabonensis. The sequence goes on along the minus strand of JBBJLR010000013.1, from coordinate 7,958,470 downwards.
CACCCACCGGGCGGAGCCATCCAATGTGTGAGCGGCCAATCTTAATGAAATGTTCGTCCATTCATAATGGCATGTAGATTACATTTAACAATTTTCAGTGAGGTACATATTAAACTTAGTACTTGTAGTTTTATTTGTAGAAATGTCTATTTTGAATTTGGTTTATTATTATTTATTATTTATTCATTATTGTTAGACTGAACACGTCCAGTTCTTACCACTGTCCAGTGAAACCAGGCAGGCAGTCACATGTGTCGTCCGACACTGAACAGTTCCCACCATTAAAGCAGCTATAATTCCACCTCTCGTTCCCACAGACAGAAACCGGCAACTTTGGATACCTAGAAGAGGCCAGAAGCCCAAAACACTTAATTTTTTCATTTGAAACTTCAGAGCTTGAAACAGAGCTAAAATGGTATTTACTGTGGGTACACTGGTAATTACTGTCAGGGATTGCTGTTAAAGGAGCCACTCACGGAATTCTGTCAATGTACCATGGAAGCTCTGGAACTCTTTCTCTGAAATTAACATTAAAAAGTTAATATAAAACAAACATAAGACAAAACATGTCATGCCAACTCTTTCACTGTTTTACCTCAACACACACTTATAACATTGCAATACATCCAGGCATAGATTTGAATGAAGTGGCACTCACTTGCAAAAAGGCCCAGTCGTGTTCCTCGGGCAGAGGCAGGCATACTGTTTGAGGCCTCTGAGGCAGGTGCCTCCATTGCTGCACTTGTGTCCTGCGCACATGTCCACCGCTTCTTCACAGCTCTGCCCGGTGTACCCTGTTTCACACAAGCACTCATAACTCCCAGAGACAGTGCTACAGGACCCGTGGATGCAGGGGTTTGAGGTGCAGGCATCTGTATTCTCACAGGTCTCGCCAGCCCAGGCAGGCAAGCACTGACACTGGAAAAGGTCGAAGAGGTCCTTGCATTGCCCTCCATTCTGGCAAGGGTTGGGTTCACACACCCTGGACCCCTGACATCCAAAACCTGGACTTGCAGAAGTCCTTGAGAACTGTTCCTCCTGAGGCCTGGGTAGGTTGAGCTCTGTCTGGTTGTAGAAAGGCAATGATAGGTCACCAATCTCGATCAAACCCAGACATCCCTCAAAATTTGCCCAAGGCCCCAAACCACCCAAGAGGATGTCCACATTTTCCCTTAGGAAATCCAGATCTCCACAAGTTACAGAAGACACAGAGGCATCCTCAAGCTTCTGGTCCAAAACTATGCTCCAGGTAGAACTCTGCAGAGTTGGATTGTCCATGCTCAGGACAGCGCTGTGCCAGTTTCCATCGCTCACTACCTCCTGGCTCTGCACTCGCAGTAAGGGGGCGCTCTCTCCGACCTAAAGAACAGGAGCAAACCCCCAAAATGTCATCTTTGTAGACTATATGTAGACTAATTCCTGCTGAAAAACCCTTGATAGTAATCATGCTTGAACATATCTAAAAACACTGTTAGTTGATACCTAAATTTTTGCAGTTTTTATTCAACAACTCGGTTAAGGCACGATTATTTAGTCATGCAGTTACCAAAGCTTCCACTAGGGCCAGTCTACTACCTGTTCCTCATGTTATACCAAAACATGATGGCAAAACTCCAGAGAGTAGCTTTTTGGTGGAATTGGAACATTCCCTATGCGCATCAGGGAGACTTTGGTACTCATGACCCTATCTCTGGTTTACCAGTTGACCTTCCTTGTAGCACTGACCACTGCATACCAGAAACATCCCACAAGACCAGTCATTTTAGAGATATTCTGACAGAGTCAGCTAGCCAGAACAGTTTGGCTCTACTACAGCTGCCTTGAGAAAAGTAAAAATGGCAACATTAGTTGCTACAACCTGCAGCTCCAGGACCAGCCTCCCATCCTGGAGGGAAACAGTGATGTGGTCAGATTCTCGCTCTGCAAGAAGTAAGGTGGCTTCTTGCTTCCTTGTGCGGAAATTCAAGGAGACACTATGTAAGAACCGTCGTATTTTTCCATTGCCTCTGTAAGTGATTACAGGGCTGTCCTTGCGAAGGGTCACATCTGTAACACCTGAGAAGGGGACACGATTCAGGCATTAGTGACACAATACTGACATTCAATCATGGTTCTCCAGCCTTTTTTTTATGATTTTCTCTTATTCCACCCACTAGCTAGGACTCCTCCAATAATGTGATACCAGGGAGGGTGAAGGTCAGCATGTGCTTCCTCTGAGACACATGAAACTTCACCACATCTTTCGAAACTGCCGCTAACACAACAGACAGCTCAGAAGACTGGTCTCGAAGTACAGCACAGCTTCACACACCTGTGGTAACTAACTGAATGGATGGACAAGGGATGCCACCTATCACACGTTGTTTCTTTTTTCAAGGTAGTTAGGTCTGACGCTCAGGTCTGATTTCAATGTACAGTCTATTAGTTCTGTATACAGGCCTAACTTGTACATATGTGAACTCTTCACCCAGACCAACACACTGCTGTTAATCCGGCCTAGGATAATCCTGAGCTCCCACAAATCTGTTTCAAGTCTATTAATCACAATAGATTTATCCGAACTGAGAGTAGATCAGTCTATCAAGAAAATACATTTGGTCTGGAAGTATAACAACATAAACTACTCCATTTTGCAGCCTTCTCAGCAGAATGAAATTAAACCAGAAAATTAATTCTAATATTAATGTCAATTTTCATTCAAAAAGCTGTCTAGGTCGAAGCATGGATTGGCACTGGATAAACAAGGGATCTAGAACTTGAGGGGAGGGTTCGCAGTGTCAGTGGAAGGTAAAGCTTGGGTGGTCCTTTAAGAGGGAAGAAGGTCTTGAGTCGCACTCACACTCAAAGCCCTGGCTGTGTGTTAGGCAGGCTGTGTCAGAGGGACATGGAGCCAGGTCACACCATTTCACTTCCTCACAGCGCCGCCCTGCTGTGTTGGGAGAGCAACTGCAGGTGAAGTCATCCCACATGGAGTAGCACACTCCACCATTCAGACAGGGGTTTTTCTGCAGCACAACAAGGCAGAGTTCTTATCAGCTGCGTACTGTGTAATATACCATTTATCTATTATCCAGTAGTATTTATTAAACCTATAATATGTTATGATCTTTTCCCGTGACATCTATGAAACATTATACAAATTGTATATATCCACAACCTTCTGCACCTCCCTGTTTGGTACCTTAATTTTTAAGGATGTATATTCTCAAATTTAGAAAACGTGACGACTTTTGTAACCGTGCATTATTGACTTTTGTAATCCAGGCTTTACTTGGAAAACTGTAGCTATGTGTGCCAAAAACAGCACCATGTTTTAGCATGTTGTGAGTGAGTTGCGTAACAAGGTCTCTTACACTGCAGGAATTATCTCCGGTGCAGCCGCGGGTGACCTCCACCATGTTCTCAAGGGTATAGGAACCAACTGGGCTATTAATGGGGTAAAACTGCAGGTGTCTGGAGCCCAGCCGCAGGTCCTGAAAGCAGCCTTTAAAATACCCCCCAAAGGCCAGGGATGCTTTGGGGTCTGGTAAACCTCCAATGTGAACCGTATCTCCAGCCTGAACCAGCAGCCTTCGGATGGCCACGGTGCCCTGGAGTTTGGCTGACTGGGTGAGGCTCAGCATCCCGGGCTCCAGGAAGACACTCACCAGATGAAAGTGGCCATCATTAATGCTGTCCTGACCCAGCAGACTTTCGAAGTTGTTGGTTTGAACATTGACCTTTCCGTCCTCCAGCCACATGCGGAGGTACTGGCTGGTGCTGTTGGAGAGGACCAGGAGCAAGCCCTGGAGCCGACGGGTTCGCACGAACATGGACACGGTGAAGGAGTCACCAGGCTCATCGTCCACAGAAAAGACGGCATAACTCTCCACGTCTTCGTTTCCGAAGCGAGCGGCTGTGTGCTCTGGAAAGAACAAACACAGACACTGCTGGGGCATTTAAAACTTCAGAGGACTGTGTGTGGATCCAGACGTATGACTACTGAACCTCCAAATTTGTTTCATAGTAGATACTGGATAATCTAGAGTAGTTACTGCATAATTTATAGTAGATACTGAATAAATAGTAGTAGATACTGAATAATTAATAGTAGTTACTAAATAATTAGTTGTAGGTGCTAATTAATATATGACAGATATTATATAATTCATGGTAAATATTGAATAATTAAATACTAAAAATTCATAAAAAATGCTGCAATTGTTAGTAGGTAGATACTTATTCGTAGTAGATAAGTATAATTAATAATAATTAATAATCATTAAATTGCAAAATGAATTCACAGCACTTACATAATAATTAGTAGCATATATTTAATAATTCATTGTAGATGTAGAATATTTGTTAAATATCATTAGTTATGAAAAAGCTAATAATAAAGGTCTACAACTGAAATAGTTCCTTAAGGGACTGGTGATATTAACAGGGTTCAATTTCAAAAATAAAGTAGCTGTTTTGTTGCATTTGACCAGTGGTAATTGAAAATGACTGTTATATAAAGTTCACACAGACAGTTACTGTCTTAATCCTATGTTACTTTAATCCACAGCCCAGGTATGCGTGCGTGTGCGTGTACGTGTGCGTGTGCATGTTTCTTTAGCACTAATCTCTCCTAGATTCGTCTGCGCTCTTGACTTATTTTTGTTTTGTTAAGGACATCTTTATACAAATGTGCAATTAATTATAATTTTAGTTTATAATAAATAATCCTATTCATTCACATTATTGCTTGACTACATGTCTAAGGTTCAGAGACTTTAGATAGTAGCAGATTTAAGATCTTCTTTTGTTAGGTTCTTAAAACTTCAGACGCTAAATTAGTTTTTACTATACTGCTGAAATAGTTTTCTCAGGTTTTTAGAAGACACAAGATCGTTTTATTTACATTAGTGGTAGGCTAGGCTTACGGTTCCAAGGTTATTTCGATTTTAAATCTAAGTTACTACAACTTGAGACACTTTTACTTGAGACCATTTTTTCTCAGGTTTTGAGGTAAGCTAATTTGCTTCGTTGCTAAAATCTGAAACCTTATTACACAAGTTCTTTGCTTGGCCCTTTGGTCTGTTTTGAACACAAGATGGACGGGAAAAGTCCTTAAAATTCAGTTAGATGGCACAAGGGGTTTGCCACGAGTAAGTCAGCCGAACCTATCAGAGAGATTTGTAGATGGCCGATCTTGCTTTAGTTGGTCTCAAACTGTCAGGTGTGAGTGCCTTAGGCTTAGGCCTTATATCCAGTGGGCCAACCCTGTAGGTGTAACCCTGGATGACTTGTTCCCTGGTTCGCTCCAGGTGGGTAAGGCTGACCCGTGTGGCAAGGCATAATTTCATTTAAGCATCAGTCTCAGCGTTACATTAAGTCTGCTGCAGGTGAAAAGAAAAGACAATTTCAAGGAAGTACCCTCTGAGCAGTCGTCTCCATCGTACGGCCGATGGCACTCGCAGGTGTGTTTCCTCCACCCCAGGCTGATGCACCTGCCCCTGTTCTGACACGGACCATCCTGGCAGACGTCTCGCTCACTGCACCCCAGGCTCACGTTGACCTGTGTGACCCCTGGCCCCGGCACCACTGTCCGAGAATGGAGCTGAACGTCCCGCATGCAGCCCAGGAAATATGAGGCAGGACTGTGTTCCACAGGAATATCTGAAACAAGATTTCAAATGAAACCACATGCCACTCAACTCCACCGGGCTACCAACACAACGGATTCCATCAGTTACCAAAAATCTGTCAAGACAAGTTGATTATCATTAGCATTTGGGTTCAGGATTAGATTTAAGAGTGAAGGAAGTTAAGGCTTGGGTAAACATCTACAAAACATCTGCAGGGGCAATTACGATAAAGTCTTACACTGATTGATGCTGGAGCTGTGAGGCTAGGATAGGATTGAGCTAATTGCCTAATTCACACTGCAAAACGTATTAGTAAACTCTAATAGATTTGCTTATGTGGTTTCTGGTTCTAACACATTGTCACATAAGGCTACGTTCAGGTAACAAGCCTGGTAGCTGCCCCTGGATTGATGGCCTACATGTCTGTGTTTGTTCTGTGCTGGATGAGGTTATGTGGCAACTTTGCTTTTTATCGTCCACCTGTCGGCTGATAATCACTCGCCCATTTATTATTGTTCACAAAATCAGATCCGTGTTCTATTCACACTTCCAGATGCATTCCAAGGGTGCGTTTGGGTTCCTTTATTTTTAAGAATATAACCACCTCCAGTGTAACTGTGCTCTTGTTCATCCGTCCCGCCTAAATACACGCTCTGGACATCGGCCAGGCCAGACCCCAGCTCAGGCAGGGAGTTGGACTCGGCCGCCTCCACCAGCGTCTCCTTGTGGCAGGTCTCAGGAGTGCAGGACTGATCAAGCAGGCTGACACCCAGCAGGCCATGGCTACGCAGGAATGCATAGACTGTGTGCCAGCGACCGTCTGAAACATCCCCAGACAGCTCCAGGACGATTGGCTGGACGTCCCGGACCTGCTGAAGGGTGTGCCGTAGGTGGCCATCCCGCAGCTCCAGAGTGAGAAGTTGGTCTTCCACCTGACACAACAACAGAGCACCAGATTTATAAGCATTCTGGTCATTTTAGAAGCACATGTTTGACTTCAAGGGCTTGTATTCAACATGTGTGGTTTTATGTACTATAAACATAATTCATAATACACTTTCCACCCATCGTTTAGAATGTATTTTTATTTTTTCTGTGCCCGATATATGTACATTACCTGTCCTCTAATTGTCTGATCACTTCTTGGTGAGCCTTATTTAAAATGAATCTGTTTTTGATGCTAGAAAGTAAAAGACAATAGGAGTTACTAAACTGTGGGTGGGTTTAAGTTGTGAACTGGTTTTTGTGTGTGTGAAACAGCACCCCCTGCTGCCTGCAGACTGAAACAACAAGCATTTCACCTCTCTGAACTATAAACACTGTTTAAGTGGGTAAATATCGACGGTTTTGTCCTCATTGTCCTTGTCAGTTTGAATATAAAGTGGCAAGTAAGTCCTAGTAAGTCCAAAAAAGTATTTTAAAAAAGGAGCTTTGATGGCGGCGCGCTAGGACGCAGCGGCTACTCCGGTGCCTAAATAGGAAGTTCTGCTTGATAAACAAACAGCTCTATGTGGCTTTTTTTGCAAATAAAAAAAGCACTTTCATTGTTAACTGAACTGACACTATTTTAAAGAATCTTTTAAAAAATGTTTTAAGTTTTGTGTACTTTGTGTTGTTAAATACATACCACTTATTTTAGTGCCACTTTAAAGAAGTAGTCTGAAATATCTGTGGGTGGACTGAAAAATGAATGCGCAGTGGATATGTAAATATGATGTTTGTGATGTCACAACTATGACGTGTTTAGTTTCAGCATATTGACCTGGATGTTACTGTGTTATTTTCTGTCCCAAGTATTCAGTGATCTATGATATAGGCCCTTTAAATCAATTTCTGACTAAGATAAATCTCTTCTTGTACAGAGTATGAAACCTCTGACCAGCCACCTGGCACTGCAGCAGGACGGCCGTGGTTTGGACCGTGCGGAAGCTCAGGGTCACGTTCAGGGTCACCGAGGCGTCCATGGCTGTGCTTCGGATGTTGAGGAAGCCCCTCTCCTCGAAAGAGAAAGTGGTGGAGGTCTGGCACCTGGTCCCGGTGAACCCGGCTGGGCAGGAGCACATATACCTGTGGCGTCCGTTGCTGAGGTATGGGGAGCAGGTGGCTCCGTTTTGGCAGCGGTGTTGTTCGCAGCCCAGCAGCTCCACAGTGCAGTCCGGGCCTCCATACAGGCGCCCGTTTAGGGGCTCCTTTGAACACTGGCACGTGTATCCTCCACCCAGCCTCTCACACACACCGCCATTCTGGCATGCTTTGGCATCGCACACATCAACGTCCTCTTCGCTGAAAGCACCTGCTGCAGGGAAAGGGGAGTTTTAACTCCTGGCTAATTATTTATAAGACAAAAGTATTCATTATTAATGTGTAATTAGTGTTAATCCAGAATGATTTTATAATAATAATGTGTTTTAAAATCGAATGTACTACTATAATTTATATATATGTGTACTCTGCCACTGTTGGAATCCCAGCAACTTTACAGCAAAAAGGTGAAGAATGACAAAAAAATGTACAGAAACACACACACACACATCAGAAATGTTTCTGATCTTGGTTCAAGTAAGGAACTGAACAGTTTTGCCTTAGTTTTTAAGAACTGCTGACAATATTTCTCCTAATTTTTAAAATAAAAATGTTTTTTAAAGCACAATTTTAAAGGAAATGACAAAACATCAAAATAAGAGAAATGATGCAGTGTTTACAAAACTAGAATAATTCAACGAAATCAAATCTCGACAAGTACCTTTGACACGTACTTCTAGTAGTTTTACCATCCAACTGGTCACATTTCAAGAGGATAGTGTTGATTACAGCAGGGTTTTTATACTTTTCCTCATTAAATAATGTGTTTTTTGTGTGTAATTTATTATAATAAAATATTCTCAAATTGAAATTATACTGGTTTGTGGGGTCGTGTCAGGGTTGTATGTGGGAAACAGCGCCCCGTGCTGCCTGCAGGCTGAAACCCCCAACCCCACCCTCTCCGTTCTGAACCACAAACGCTGTTGTTTTAGGGCTAAATTCGGACTCTTTCTTCCTAATTTAACGCGTTGCGTTTCTGAATTGGAATATAATGTAGAAAACCATTTCAAAAAGGACAAATCCAGTACTGACAGGGTGCTTTGAGCTTTTTAAGTTAAGTTTAAATACACACGGTTCTGTGTTTTTGTGGTTGAAGCGGCGCCCTCTGGTGGCGTTTCAGTAGTTACTGAACTCACACACTGACGTCTGGATTATGTGCAGATAAACAACACTGAGGTGAAAAGTTAAAATACGTTCAAAAGTCATTCAAAGCATACGCTAAAATATATATTATAACACCTAAACAAAGGAGAAAGCTGAGGCTCACTTACATCCTACTGTTTTTATATTGTAGGAGACCGGCGCGCAACAAAAATGCAGAAAAAGTGTGTAAATGCAGAATGGACTGCAAACACAGTGCACTGAAAGTGCTGTAAAATAGCCCACACAGCAGGAGGACTCATATAAACATTGCTATAGTTTCTTTAAGTTGTCTGTAACTCAGTTAAACACCATCACCAAGCCAACACAGCCAGTTTAAAGTCTTTACCTGCAGAAAGCAAGAGGATGGTCCATACTAGTGGGGTCAGTCTTGACATGGCTGTGGTCAGCAGGGACAAGCTGAGGGAACCTGAAGATGTGTGCAGAGAAGACTCTGTTTGTAAAGCTCCATCACAACAGACCACTTCTACGGTGCATCTTCATCCATGCAAGTGTGCGGGGCTGACTGTGGTAATGCTGGGATCAGAGCGGGGCAGATCCGCAGGATTAGGCTAATACACTTACACACCTTGCACATGGGCTCCGGGACACTGGCTAATTCATGTGAAGTCACACGTGCGAACCTGACAGACCTCATACAGACGTGTGTCCTTACATAACACACTTGAGGAGCTATATCTGCAAAGCGACTGATTTAGACACTTAAGTAAATCAAGCAAATGTCCAACACCATTTAACTGTTAGCTGAAAGGGCAATCAAGTGGTTCAGAGTGGGTTTGGAGTCAGAACTGTTCACAGCGGTGGTGAATGGAACCAGCTCCCTAACAGGAAGTCATTCTGTTAAATGGTTGTGAGTTTTGAGAAGTTTTGGGCCTAAAATTAAACCCTTCCATGGTGGAGTGAGACAGAATAGTCCCAAAACTGATTTAATCCTGAATTGTCACTATTTTGCCATCATCAGCATCCGTGTTGAGACTCAGAGACACGTTGAGCCTCGCTGGCGGTTGATGAAGTGTAAAACGGCTGTATTTATTTTGGAGAATTCTGGTTCCATTCAGCACCACTGGAAAGAAATCAGAGCCTGTAAGTTTCCCAACAGAGTCTTAACACACCCCTGTTTCCTGCTCCCTGCCCGGGGCGGGGGCCATAGGTGGGACCCACGGGGCCGGGGGGGGGCCGGGGGTGGGGGTGGGGGGGTGTCTATGAGATGGGTGTCTGTGTGGTCTTTAATGATCCAGTTTACAGTTAAAGAAATAACACTTAATAAAACAGAACTACGTGTTTTTTCAAACCACTGCTCACTGCAACACTGTGCAGCCAATAAAAATAGTAATAACAGCATTATTATTAATAATGATGATGTAATAATAACTTTTAATACGTGACGCAAAGAGAGAAACATAATTCTATGAAATAAGTTTTAAAAGGCAAGTTAGAGGTGTGAAACGTTTTATGTTGGTTATTGTTAATATTGTTAGCAATATTTAAAGAACAATGGAGAGAGGCTTATTTAAATAAATAGGAAAATAAATACATTTTAAAAAAAACTTGGGAAGATTGTTTACCTTACTTTCCAGTTCAGAGAAGAGGATTAAATAATCTCAGTGTAACACACACACACACACACACACACACACACACACACACACACACACACACAGGAGAGGGATATAAATTAACTGTAATCCAGTAAACATACCGCATTTATTTATTTGTTTATTCATTTGTTCATTCACTTGTTTGGACACACACTGCACATAACAAGCGTTTGATTATAAAGAGACAGAACTGTGTAAGAAAGCCCAGCTGTTTACAGAATCAAAGTGTATACAATAAAATTGTGAGCGTTCATCTCTATCATCGGGCTTCATCTCTTTAAACTACATTAACCAGAACGCTGCGGTCCAAACGAAGCCTGGTTCCGACTGGAGACATTTTTATACATAACATTAACTCTTTTCACACATTAAAATCAGCATAACAACATAACATTTGTTACAGAAATCCAAGCAGGAGGAACAAAAATTAAACCGAAATCATCGATATCAAGTTATGACGCAACAGAAGACGGGACAGTCAGCCAATCACGCCGCGGCTTATTGAGACGTGCCGCGGTTCCGGTGTAGGAGGGTGGAACGCTGCTTGTTTTGTTTCAGTTTTGTGGGTAAAAACTGTGTCGTTTTAGACGCCGAGGGGTGGCAGGACTAGCGTGGGCATCTAGAGAAACCGCTTCACAAGGTAGGAACGAGAAAAAGAGAATACAGTGCCGCATGTTCAGCCTTTTCCAAAGGCCCCGGAGGGTCGTGTGTCGAAATTCTCCTCGCGAGGGGGGGCAGGGGAAGGGGCTCCGCAAGGGGAGTCCGAGAAATGAATGGAAATGAATGGAAATGAACGGGGTCAGGGCTGACTTTGCGTAGTTAAGACCAAGGCGTGTGTGTTTTAGACTTTTATGTCCCCTGTGGCAGCGAAAGACCTCCCAGTAATGCAGGTGACATTTTTACTGCAGCCCCCAGTGGCAGCACACCTGACTTATTTGTCCAAGAACAGTGGAAGCTGTTATAGCTGAAAAAAGGGGGGACAACTCCACATTAAAGAAGTGTGATGACCTGTGCATCTGCCTCTGTCCACTATAAAGGCAGCAAAGTCATATTATACTTCACAATATGGAAAAAAGTATCGGGACACCTTAAATATTGAATTCAGCTGCCCCCCTACTTCCAGTGAAGGGCAATCTTAATGCTTCAGCACACCGATATATTTTGCCGATAATAGTGTCTCAGTGCACAAAGCAAGGTCCATAAAGACATGGTTGGATGAGTTCAGTGTAGAAGAACTTGACTGACCCCCCAACCCTGTCCAACAGCTTTGGGATGAACTGGAACAGGGATTGCGAGTCATCAGTGCCTAAACCTCATAAATGCTCTGCAAAATAAATGGACAAATTCCCACAGATACTCCAAAATCTTGTGGAAAGCCTCCCAAGAAGAGTGGAAGCTGTTTAAGCTGCAAAGGTGGGACCAACTCCATAATAATGTCTATGTATTTGAGTGCAGTGTCAGTAAAGTCCCTGTTGGTGTAATGGTCTTGTATCCTAATACGTTTGTCCATATGGTGTATTTGGCAGCCCATTAGGCCCAGAACGCTTTAAGGAAGTGTTTAATTCGGGGAAGCTGATCAATATGCGTATCAGTTACCTGTATGGCAGTGTCACAATGCAGCGCAAACAACCAGGAACCTCTGTTATGTGACTTTACACTGTGATGAACAGCAGGAAGACTTATTTTTCACTGGGGTGACCAGTGGTAGGACCTATTTTGCACCATTGCATTTATTTGTGATGGCCAATGGCATTTATTTATTTGCATTATTTAACAAAAATGTCTTTTTTTATTAATCTGAGCAATATAGAGTTGGAGAGCTTGAGGATCAAGTAATTTTTCAAGTAATGTTTTAAGAAATTCTTGCCCCCAGACCAGAAAATCAGATCAAGGCTCAAAATATGTGCATTGTTGCACCCCTAGTCTACAGCCAGTTTGCAGTCTACCATGTCACAAAGAAAGTCAGGTTCAGAAAGTCCAGGTTTGATTCCCAAGACTGCTAGGCACCTCTGAGGCACCCTGAGCAAGATACTGTCCCCGC
>JBBJLR010000013.1:7924528-7934894 GCA_037577145.1 Brachypetersius gabonensis | reverse complement strand
TTGCTCAGGGACCCAGTGGTGGCGTGCTGAAGGTAGGATTCGAACCCATGACCTCTTGCACCAGAGGCAAGTATCCTGCCACTAGGCCACCCCCACCACCATTAGACACATTTTAGTATTAAAATGTAGTATTTGGGTATTAGACACACCCACCTTATGCTTCTACCCACTGGCCTAGGTTGAGGGCGATCCACCAGCCCAAAACATCCAGGAAGGACTGTGCAGTGCACGCAAAAAGGGATTTTTTGGCTCTTTTAGTGTTTCTCGCCTTTAAGCTGTCTTTCATGTTTAAAAACTCTCTGTGGAAAAGGTGAAATGTCAGCAGTAGAATTTTAATGCTTTCATCCTGAGTGAGGCTCCTTTAGAACAGCACCGCAAATGCATGCACTTTGCCTCTCAAATTTGGATTTTGCTGCTGATACTTTTCAGTTTAGAGATGTCTTAAAAGGAACTTCCCGCTCTTCACTCAGTTTCAACTTCTTCACATTCCAGATGAGTACAGACGATTCTCAGGCAATAAACAGTGGGGGATGTGATGCTATCAGGCTGCAATCAAGTCCATTTCTTAATGTTCGTACATCAACACCTGACATCACTTATGCTCTGACGTCACTGATGCTCTCACAGCAATGTTCTAGCCTTCCTAGAGGAGTTATTTCTGCAGCAAAGCAGGACAGCGCTCTCCCATTAAAACCCCTGTTTCCAGAAGAACTTGGGGGCGTTGTGGCTGGGGGTGCCTCTACAGTGACAGTGGCAATATTTACACTTGGATTATCACAGCCTTCGTGTTTCCATGGTGAAATACAGCTATCTGATCTAACTTATTCTTCAGGTGGCCTTCACGTCCACCACACAGCCATCTGTCTGTTTCTGATGTTCCACTGAAAGTTTCCTTATTTGTTTTTCTATGGTGTCTCACATTCTTTACTTATGAGTTACACCCATTATTTGAAGTATTTAAGTATTTTAAGAATATTTTATACACACACAAACATACTCTCTCTCTCTCTCACACACACATATATACACACACACACAAAGGTATATAGTGGATATAGAAAAGAAACTATTCACACCCTTCAAAATGTGCAGTTTGAAATAAAGACACACACAAAAGCAATATTTCCATCAGTATTTATTAATGCAACTTATCTTTATGGAACTGTTCGAGCCAAGTCAGAATGGATGGTGACTGATGGTGGAGAAATACCCCCACAATAGGGTGCTGCCACCACCACGCTTTACTGTAGATATGGTGTTCTTTGAATAGTGAGCTGTATTACCTTTCTGTAATATGTACTGTTGAGCCCATAACACCTTTATCCACTTGGCCTCCTTAAGACATGTTGAGGATTTTTACAATCCTCCCATACATGCCACATTTATGAAGCACTTGTGAAACTGATTTCACACACACAATGGCCACTGTTAGCAATGAATTCCTCTTGACACCCTCTCTGACCAGTTTCCTCCACACTCCTCCATTCAGGGTGGCCTGATCCAGGGAGGGTCCTAGTAGTGCCAAACATTTTCCACTTCTCAAATAGAGCCTTTGCTGTGTTGCTAGGGATTGATAAACCTTTGATTGTTTTTGTATCCATCACCTCAGTTATACCTAACCACAAGATCTTTTGACAGTGTCTTGCGACCCATACATGTTTATTTGCTTTCAGTTGCACTACCAAGCATTGGAATGCCCCAGGATTAACACAAAAATTAACAAGGGGTCCAGAGTTGCACAAAAACAGGGAAATGTTGATTGGTTCGACAAAAGACTTGAAAACAGTAGACACTGAAGGAATACAAAATTTACAAAGAAACCACACACACATATACAGTAAACCCCCACTTTTACATGGATGAGCAGTTGCCGTTTCAGTCCATAGCGGATTTTTGCTGAGAATCAAACTAATAATAGTTTGCTGAAACACATTTTTATTGCGGAAAATTCAGATTTGCTTTTTTTTGCGCAAAATTATTAGGAAAAATGTAATTTACTAATTTTGTAACTTAAATATTTACTTGAATTCAGCTACATTTCCACATGAAAAATAACTACAAATGTTTTGGTACTGCACTCAAAGAAAGCGCGTCTTGAGATGCTGAAATTCTGCTGTAGTCTAAGCCGGGAGGTTTGAAAGTATCCCAGAACACTATTTATTTCTCTTTACTACTGATTGGCTGCTGCCCTTTGACGCTGTTGCAGAATTTTCCCAGTAGAGCGTCTAGAGCAGGGCTATTCAACTACAATAGCAATAGGGCCGGATCCGAAAGTCACTGGGTGTTTGGGGGCCACAGAATATTGTGCTGTCCAAGGGGGATGGGGGGGGGGGGATTTTGCGCCGGGTCCGTTTTTGGGGGTACAGGGGTCTAGCAATGGTTCTAAACAAGAACTCTGACCGTTAAAGTCGTTAGAATAGATACATCACAAGCTAAAACTACACAGATTGTCCCTCGCTGATTGTCCCACAGATTTTCCCCCCGCTGAGTGTGTGTGGCCGGATTCTCTTTTGGTACCGCAAACTATGCTCTGCATTAGATAACAGACCCATTTTCTTACAAATCCCACCTCTTTCGGCTGCGATTTGTTAATAATATGGCAACTTCTGTGCTCGGATTGGCCAATCTTGGCGAAAGTAGCGGGGGGGGGACGACTACCAGCCAATCATCATATAAATCCCATTGCTTTATTATATCACACGAATCACTCACTGATTTCCTGACAGTCTGGCGGGCCATAATTCAAAAGGGCCAGATCCGGCCTGCGGGCCGCTAGTTGAATAGACCTGGTCTAGAGTGTTCTCGGGTATGTTTAGAGGGGCATGATCCTTTATCCATCAGTGTTTCTGTTTCAGTGTTTCTGTTTCTTGCTATCATGTAATTCGCTTGGATGTTGTATGTTACATTGAGTAAATACAGCTGGAAAAATTGTTTTATTTCTGTGTATGTGTGTGTGTGTCTCCATTTCAGACTGCAAAGCAACAAAGAGTGAATATTTTAAATGGGTGATCGTTTTCCTTTTAGCCTGGGTACAAATGGTTCCCACTTACATCATACACACAGACACTCAGAGAAGCACTGGGCAGTTTTTACCTGTTTTTTAATTATTTGAACATGTACTGATGATGAACAGACCATTTTAGGTTAGATTGCGAAATGTTCATAATAAAAATTAAAATGATAATATTGGGAATGTTATTTTAAAGGTATGTACAGAATACAGTTTATATAAAATGTATGCATTTCTCTATGTAAAAAATGCAATCTGATTACTTAATTATTTAAAAGTCACATTTTAAATATTTTTATAACTGAGTAAAAACAAGTTAAAACAATGTTAGGAAAACATCTTAAAATGTGTCTGACTGGTAGAAATATGCAGTTGGCTGTAAGAAATATTAAAGCTTGTGATGTTTTAAAAAGGTCCTAATTTATTTTAATTCCGATTGGGGTTTTTAAACAATAGATATCACACTAAGTTTTTTTGTAGCTGAGCATGTATGTTCTCACAAAACATTATTGAAAGATTTGTGTAAAAACAAAATTAATTTAGATATGCAAATGTGTTATTTTTTTTGCAAACATTTCAAAACAAAAAAAATCTAGATTTTGGATGATATTAGGATTAAACAGTTGATTTTGTTCTTAACAAAGAGAGGACTTTACTTTTCTGAAATCAATTTTTGTCTATTCAATAAAACACTGCAGTGATTCTTTTTAGAACAATCCCCTCTGAATCCTAAAATGGCCAATATATTAACAACTCCTTCCATAAAATTATGTGAAGTGATGGTTAAAAGTGGTGAATGTAGATGTTTTAGAGCAGTTGTCATCAAACCTTCTCCTCCAGATCTGCTGTCCTGCTATGTTGACATGATAACCCCGCCCCTTCTTCTCTCCAGCCAATCAGGGACTTCTGCAACAGTTCATTAGACAGAGCAGGTGTTGCAAATTGTGTCTGGAACTTCTTGGGGAGGTAGTTCTTCATGACTAGGTTTTGTGACCCCTGAGATCTTTGGTTTTGTGCCGATCACAGGTTTGTTTGTTTTTCCTGAAAGTGATGATGTCTCTGACAGTGATTAGGTCCTTGTTTCTGTGGTGGAACCCAGCTAGTGGTGGGCATAGATTAATTTTTTAAATCTAGATTAATCTCACTGTAGTCTTGGAATTAATCTAGATTAATCTAGATTAAAATGGCTCATTTGAATTCTGCCGAAGGTCTGAAGCCCTCCCCAAAATGATCTCAAGCCACCCTAAATATATAGTCATTATTCAACTGTTAAAATACACATACAAACATTTCATACAAGATATCAAATAGAAACATAATAAATCTAAATAATAAAAATAAATAAAAATAATAAAGCTATCATTATTTAATTCAAATGATGTACTGGCTGTTGAAGCTGCTGTGGGTAGGGGGCGGGCATTAGGACCAAGGCGAAGCTATACGGCGCTGCATGTTAGCGAGTAGCAACCGGAGCCCGTTTAGAAATATTTCTCTGGTAGCGCAGTTTGTACTCAGTTCAACAGTCCATAACTGTTCACTGCTTAACTTTACTTGTTTCCTTAAGTGAAAGGAAAGGTTTGGTGAAAAGTGTTCAGCCCTCTATACACGCTAATTCCTTCCTACAACCCTGGAGGCTAAGGCTAAGTCTTTCCGTCCTAGTGACGTCCCTGTTTCACTGTAGGCATACACACGGGTTCAGACTCGTTCTCGTCCTCTACAGTACAATTCGGCTAGGAATGCATCCGCGCTAAAATATCAAGGTAAAAGTCATCATAGCTTGCATTGTTTAGACCAAGCTCCCAACCCAACTTTGTGAATAGATTAATAGCGATATTTTTTTTAATCGTCCGATAAAAGTCTCACGTTAATGCCGATAACGGCCTACCACTAAACCCAGCTGACCAATCTCCATTTGCTTGACAGGTGAAAGAGGCCAGCCAGCAGCCTCAGATGGCCTTCACCGTGCGGCACACGGCTGTGTCCTTCCAGACAGAGGGCGAGACGTGGCGGGAGCAGAAGGAGCGACGGGCAGCACTGATGGTGGGCATCCTGATTGGAGTCTTCGTTCTCTGCTGGATTCCCTTCTTCCTGGCTGAGCTCATCACCCCACTGTGCTCCTGCGACATCCCCCCGGCCTGGAAAAGTGTCTTCTTGTGGCTGGGCTACTCCAACTCCTTCTTTAACCCACTCATCTACACAGCCTTCAACAAGAACTACAACAGCGCCTTCAGAAACCTCTTTTCAAGACAGCGCTGACTGACCAATATCTCTGCTAGGCTTAAAGAAGAGCTGCAATGATTAGTTAACACAGTTGCTGTAGCTGTAAACAGTGGCAATTATAAACAAAGGTTACTTACAAACAAAAACAAGGGAGCTGTATCATGCTCATATGATCCACACAGTCATTCTGACAGACTGTAATTCACTTCAGGAAGTGTAGGGGGCGACATGGCAGCTGTTTTTTCAGTCAAAAAGTGCTCTATAATGCTCTGTAATGGTTGTATGATCTATGCAGCCTTTATGACAAACATAATTCACCACAGAAAACAGCAATAGTGCTATGTAATGCACTATACTGTTCTAATGAGTCATACAGTCATTCTGTACTTCTACTACTACTACTACTACTACAACTACTACTACTACTACTAATAATAATAATTATTATTATTATAATAATTATAATAATACATTATTTTATATATGGCTGTTCTTAATACTCCAATACAAAGGAGAGACAAACAACAAACAAACAAGATGATAACAAACCACAATAACACCACAACGTACAACACAACAGAATATTGTTAATAATTATACATCAATTTTATATATGGCTATTCTAAATACTTAAATATAAACAAACAAGAACAAACAAATGAACAAAATGTTGGCAAAACAACACCACAAAGAGAAAAAGAGAGAATGTTGTTGATGATTGTAAGCTAATTTGAAAAGGAAAGTCTTAAATGAGATAAAGAGCTTCTAATGTCACCAGGAAAAGAGTTCCAGAGGGAGGGGGCAACAACAGTAAAGGCCCTGTCAAGTGTGGTTCTATTAGGAGGAGAGTGTAGATTGGAATCAGCAGAGCAAAGGGAGCATTTGGAGGAGCGGCTATGAATATCACATAGATATGATGGTTCCGAATAATGGAGAGATTTATAGGTGAATTGAAGAAGTTTAAACTGATAACGCTGCTAGACCAAAAGCCAGTGGAGCTCAGAGAACATTGGTGATGTGGTCCAAAGTCTGAGACCTGGTGAGGAGATAGCAGCCCAAATCTGAACATACTGAAGTTTCTTTATTGTTGTGGCAGGGAGGGCAAAGAGGATACGGTAATGTAATATAGAAGTAATGAAATAAAAGAGTTTCTGCAGAGAAAAATAAGAGGAAGGGATGAAGACAATTAGGTTTGAGGTGGAAAAAGCTGTCTTAACTGTGTAGTTAACATGGTTTTCGATGGAAAGAGTTTACAGATGTGAGGGGTGGAGAACTTTTGATATGATTCAACAAGAGATTTTGGACCAATAATAATGACTTTGGATTTGCTTGTGGCAGGATTTTACTCAATCTAATTTGAGAGGGAGCCGAGAATATTACTCAAACTAGATTTGGTGATAATATAAACCTGCATGTCATAAGCATAACTCTAAACCATGTTTGCGAATTCTATGACCCAGAGGGAGGATATACATAATAAATAGCAGAGGACTAAGAATCGACCCTTGTGGGACACAAGGGTTTACAATTGTTAACACTAATGAACTGATATCTGTCTGAGAGGATTTAAACCAAGAGAGCACAGATCCTGTAATACCAAGAGACATTTCAAGGCGGGTAAGAAGAATGTAATGAAGAATAGATTGTGTCGAAAGCAGTAGTTAGGTCTAACATGATGAGAATGGCGAGAAAAGCTGCATCAACAAAGACAAGAATGTAATTAATAACTTAGTAAGAAGATCAGATTTTTGTGCTTTGAAGCCAAAATGCAGGACCTCAAATAAATGATTGTGAGAAAGAATCAAATAAAAGCAAGGAGTTTACTATAAATGTAATAAATGGGCCTAATGCAGGGAGACAAGTCTTAACAAGATGAGTAGGAATAGAGTCCAAAATGGCGAATTTCCTGAAGTTAATGCAGAGAGATCAGCAGAAGAAATTGTAGAAAACCGAGAGAGGGACTGAAGAAAACTAAGAGAGATGCCATAATCACGTATGTGCTGATATAAAAATATAAAAATATTGCTTTATAACATATGGTTCACAAGGTCATTCTGATAGACTGTAATACATTGCAGAACATGTAGTGGGTGATGTTGCATTAACAGTTTCAGTTAAAAAAATCTCTATATTGCTCCATAATGTTCATTATATCTACCCATTCATTCTGACAGACTGTAATACACTGCAGGAAGCAATGGGGGCGAAATTGCAGCTCATAAATCTCTAGAATGTTTATAGTCTCCACACATTTATTCTGACAGATTGTAGTACACTATAGGAAGCATAGGGGGTGGTATGGCATCTACTGTTTCAGCTAAAAGCACTCTAGGATGCTTCATATTATTCCTATTCTCCACTCCAGCTAGATGGAGCTGATGTAGCACAAAAGTGAGACGGATTAAACTGATGTGTGTTTGCTACCATTCCTCTATGTTTATGTACCATAAATGCATGTGTAGCCACCACAAGCTATTGGTTTTGAATTCGCAATACAAAGAACATTCACATGCATTCTGTATGTCCTGCACCTTCAGGAACCTGCTCCAGGCAGCAAGAAAGAGATGAAAGTGAATGAGGAATGACAGCCAAGGATGGGGGTGGGGGTGATAAAAAAAAAAAAGAATGACAGTGGATGGACAGCTGTGCCTCACTCTGCAAGCTTTTTATAGATAGAAACTCCATCAAGGATGTGCCTGGATGGACTGATCTTTGCAAGACGCCAGAGACCTCCTGCTAGTGACTCTCTCCTTCTGGTTTGAGATCAAATGCCTTGGTAGAGTCATTTAAAGTCAGTTTTGAGATAATGATGTTGTTAGTTATGTAACAAGTTATGTTTATATTCAGTTTTGTCAGAGTCTGCACTTTTTTTATTTCAGTGTCAAAGAATTAAAAAAAAAAGATGTAATGTTTTTCTATTTATAAATATAATTCAAACCGTAATAAAATATCGCCTTACACACACTAAAGTGGTCCAGAGTGAAAATGTATAATCTGCACTTCCCACACACTTTCTCCTTTCATCAAAGTGAAGCTAAACACCCACCTTGTACTTCTACTGATTGGCTAATATACTAGAAACACCCACTGCTTCCATTTACTGGCCACTTAGAAATACCTATAGGTCCACTATGTGCACACAAACTGTACACCTGTAGAGTGGCATGGGAGTCTACCCCATTATTATCGCACAAATCAGAGGAAAAAAAGTATACAGAAATTTTGTCTGTACTCTTTGTACTCATGCGTTTTCTTACAAGCTCACACACTGTATGTAAGTGACAAAAATCTATACGTTTTCCCCATTAATCCAAACGTAGTTGTTTAGCCTTGGTCTATTAGGAGCAGTACAGTGTCAGAAACCACATAAACAAGTCCTTTTTGACATCTAAAATGAAGATAACACAGCCTATATTGTTTTTTACTTTTGTGCCATGTGTAAAAACTAGGCTAGTGTGTTACTTGTGAAATTTTATTTATTCAAAGAAAATATTTTGAACATTTAGTAATTAGAAATTAAACACATTGTATTTTAATGTTACAAGATTACAAAAAACCCCCAATTTATTAAAATAAAATACACTGACCGAACAGCTGACAGCGTCAATTGACATAATTTCTCAGAATCAGAATCAGAATAGTGTCTATTGGCCAATTGAAGCAGCGAGCATGTTCTGTAAGAGACATATGGGTGTGGTGTAGGCACATGTACACACCTACTTTTACATATTGTTGTTTTATACTTTTGTGCTTGAGAGACACCATTGACCGGAATCGGCAATTTTGATTATCATTCTGATTCTGACATTGGCAGGCGCTGTACGACAGACTCTGTGTCCAAAGTCCACTGGACACTTGCTGTGTTTGCTGGCTGCTGCTTGCATGGATGTCTGCCGGCAGGCTGCATGACTAAACGCCCGAACATTCTGCAACAGCATCATATCAGGAAGCGTCTTGTGCAAAACTGGGCACGGTGTCAATTGACGTACGCAACCGTTATAGGTATAGCCAGTTAGCCGCCATTCCACCATAGTGTTAAATTATTATTTAATTTCAAAAGCCACAAGGAGCCACAACATAAGGATGAAAGAGCCGCGGGTTGCCAAACCCTGTGGTACAGGAACATAAAATGAGACCCCCACATAATCTTAATGTAATTTTGTCATCCAACTATTATGGATGACAAAATTACATTAAGATTAAACATTTACACAGACATGTATTACCTGCTGTTCAGCTATTGTCTGCCATGTAAAATGGGGTGTGCGTCCAGTAGTCCAGGTTAGAGATGACCAGAGATTCTTCTGATGTTGTAAAAAATTTATCTGTATGTTTACGTTTACGGCATTTAGCAGACGCTCTTATCCAGAGCGACGTACATCAGTGTCTAAAGTCCACAACTGTTCTTAAAACCTGTAAAGATACACTTAAATCAACAACATCTGTTTAACCAAGTTACTGCTGGCTAAGTTACACACCATAACATGTCCGGGAAAGGTGGTCAGCGTGCGACAGGAATGACAGTTCTTCATATAGCACAGGGCTATTCAACTTCAATAGCAAATGGGCCAGATATGAAAGTCACAGGGGGTTGGGGGCCACAGAATTTCGGGCTGTCCAAGCTGTCATTCCCGTTTTAACGCCATCCAGTTCAAAAAAAGAACTCTGACTCTTAAAGTCGTTAGAGTAAATACATCACCAAGCTAAAACTACACAGATTTTCCCCTTGCTGTGTGTGTGACCGGATTCTCTTTCGTTGCTACCAGCTCTGCTCTGCTTTTTTTAACACAACCATTTTCTGACAAATCCCGCCAATTTTGGCTGTAATTGACTAATAATGTGGCAACTTTTTTGCTCGGATTGGCTAGTTTTATACAACACAGCAGATAACCAATCTTGGCGAAAGTAGCGGGGGACTACCAGCCAATCATGATCCAAAACCTATAATTGTATTATATCACTCGAATTACACACTGATTTACTGCCAGTCTTGCGGGCCACAAAAAAATTCAAAAGGGCCGGATCCAGCCCGCAGGCCACTAGATGAATAGGCCTGATCTATTCAATTCAATTCAATTCAGTTTTATTTATATAGCGCTTTTAACAATGGTCATTGTCACAAAGCAGCTTCACACA
>JBBJLR010000013.1:7892246-7906567 GCA_037577145.1 Brachypetersius gabonensis | reverse complement strand
TGTGTGTGTGTGTGTGTGTGTGTGTGTGTGTGTGTGTGTGTGTGTGTGTGTGTGTGTATATATATATATACACACACTTATACTTATCATGTATATCACATATATTGTATAATATATTACAAAATGGATAATTATATGTAACTGCTTATAGATGTGTGTGTAAATTCAAACATTCAATAGAATTATTCATTCATTCATTCAATCATTCATTCATTAATTCATTTTCTGTAACTGCATAATCCTTATTAGGCTCGCGGGGACCCAGAGATGGTCTACAGGCACCAGGCAGAGACTCACCCTGGGCAGATGAGGACTTAATAGTTAGTTAATGATGAGGACTTAATTAATTAAGTAATTAATTAATTAATATTATTAACTAAGCTCACAAAATATATGTTTATATATGTGTGTGACTGTGTATATTTGTGTGTGTGCATGTGTTTGTGCGTGCACGTGTGTGTAGGTGTGTGCGTGTGTTTGTGCTTGTTTGTGTGTATATATGTGTGTGAATGTGGATATTTGTGTGTGTGTGCGTGTGTTTGTGCGTGTGCGTGTGTGTGTGTATATATGTGTGTGAATGTGGATATTTGCGTGTGAGTGCGTGTGTTTGTGCGTGTGTGTGTATATGTGTGTGTGTGTGTGTGTGTGTGTATATATATGTGTGTGAGTGTGTATATTTGCGTGTGTGTGCGTGTGTTTGTGCGTGTGCGTGTGTGTGTATATATGTGTGTGAGTGTGTGTGTGAAAGTCTTTGATATCCTCTCTTGTTCTGAGCGTATACATCAGGGTGATGAGCAGGAACTTGTTGGCCCCTTGATGGTTTGTTTATTAATCATGGGGCTTGTGTGATATGTCTCTCATCACCCTAACAGCTATAATTAAGCTTTAAAGAGAACGCGAGGCTTGATGTTTCTAAGTCTCATCTGTGTTTTGTGTTTCATCTCTCCCCTCGCCCTCTGCTTTTGATGTGAAGGCAAAGTGTCTCCAACCAAGGCAAGGAACGGTGGAGGACATCTGCACCAGGTCAGCCGCAGAGGTGCAAAGCACAATATACACTCAAATATGTCCAAAACCTTCAGATACTTCTGTTTTCTCCCAGACTGTACTAAATTCCATTATACTTAATGTATATTCACTCTGTCGTACCTAATGTCTTACTGGTGGTCCTCTTTAACTGATTCAGAACTTCAAAAGTGGGGGTGCATGTCCATGTTGATCATGGTAAAATTGATCAGTGTGTGGAATATGTTCTGTTAGACATCTCAGAATCCCCTAAACTCTCACACACACTCCAACAGCCCTGCAAACAATTTAAAAATGGATCTCAGAAATATCTAAAAAAAAAACAACTTTCAAAATATCAACAAGCATTATTTCAAGATCATAATCTCGAAAGTTTTCTTAAACAATCCCAAAAACTCTCAAAGTCTCTTCAGCCATGTCAAATTTTATCTCAAAGTGTCATAGAACTTGACAAAATATTTTACACTGTCTAAAACGATCTCAAAAAGCTCCTAAAATTCCTAAAATTCTCTCAAAATGATTTTCATTTGTTAGACAAGTGTCTCAAAATGCCTTAAAACCTCTCAGAATATTTCACAATCACAATCTCAAAATCTCTCAAACCCTCTCACACTCTCCATCAAACAATCTCACACCTGATCAAAAAGCTCAGAATCTTGACATCTCAAAACCTTCCATAAAGGCCTCACAATCTCTTAATCAATGTCAAAATGCCTCAAAATGCCAGTCCAGCCTGGCTGCTGGGTCCGTCCCACACCTCTCCGTTACTCTCCGCCGTGTGTCAGCGAGGGGGGAAATGGAAGATCAAGGGCAGAGATGCAGGGTGTGTTTACATTTTTCTGTGATGTCCCACTCCACATCTCTCATCTGCCTGAATGAGTGAGCGAGGGATGAAGTGGAAGAGGAGTGCAGGGCACTGCACAGAACGTGACCTTTCAGCGCGGTGACTGGGCGACGGGATGGAGGGACATTTTATTATTGTCGGAATATTTACTTGTAAATATGTTACAATGTAACAACATTTAAATAGTGTTTCAACATAACCGTTCAAGTTTCATTTTTATCCTCCTCAAGTTCGTACTCCTCCTTATTACTGAAGCACTGGACGTCTGTCTGGGAGGACTGAGCCTGGAGAGTCCAGGTGAAAAGGTGGAAAATGAGCCGTGAGAAGAGACAAGCATGAAATGTCCACCCCCCGCTTCATGCTATCCGAGAGACGTGGATAAGGAGGTGTGAAGTGACGGGAAACACACCTGTTTACCTTGGAAGGTGCGTCAGAGTGGGCCGTCAGCCAATGGACTGTCAGCTCCCGAGGCAATCCACCAATCGAGCGAGAGATCCAGGCACATGACAGCGTGTTACACTCACACTTCACACATCAGAGTCATCAGGCCTTCAAAAGGTCTTGGTATTTAATCAGGTGGAAGAATCCCAATCCGAGACACGTCTATAAACATTAGCACTCACTTCGCTCATCAATATGCAGAGCCCAAAGACACGTGTCCATCAAAACAGAGAGGACATTTCTTAATTGCCTGAGACGGCAGGATCTTTGGTAACTGGAGATCTGTCAGTACTTGAGGCTTGTCCTTCGCCTCTGATCATCATGACGATAGCAGAGCATGGGAATATGGCCAGAGTTTGAAGTGTTTGAGGAATGTATGGGGAATGTTTTGGGAATGCTTAAGGACAAACATCTAAGGTCAATCTAGGGCCTTCAACTGAATGGGTGTAAAAATGGGTGCTTGGTAGCTAGACCCTTCGCCACCTGCATAAAAGTGTAAGTGTAAATTACCTTCAGAGCATTACCTTCAGAGAAAAAACTCGAGTGAAAAATTAAATATTGCAAATCCATAACTGTAAACTAACTGTAAGTTATAGCACTTAAGTGTATTAAATACTAAATAAGTATGTTAATAGGTAAGAGAGCTTTTACGCAGCAGCTGCTGGTCCAGTTGGCTGAATTGTTGGCACTTTGGGGTGAGGATGAGCCAAAAAGACTGTGAGCTTTAAAACCTCCCAATTTAAGTGTCTCTCGAAGTCTTACTGAAAAGTCCTCAAAATCTCTCAAACAGCTCCGTAATCTCTTAGGATTCCTCAAACAATATCAATATCTCTTAAAATGTCTCGATACCCAGATATCTCAAAGTTTCTCAAACAATCTCAGCATCTCTCAAAAATTAAACAAACTTAATTCCTCAAAATTTCTCAATATCTAAATGTCTCACGATGTCTCAATCTGTCCAAATATCTCAGTTTCAGCATTTCTCATAATAAAGGCATCTTGCTTGCCACCTCAACATTGGTTCAACAAACCAAAATCTGATGAATCCACTGTGCCACTTTGTAATTTTCAGATACTATAAAGTTCCATTTCATTTATGGCAAAGCAATAATGCTATTAACAGCAAGTCTTCTTAGAATTGAAGTAATATGGGCACTGTAAAAAATCGTCTGTCTTGATCTGAACATGTGGATGTTTTCACTGTGAATGTGACTTCCAGTTTCGACAGACGTCCAGCATTAGATCTCCCAGGCCTTCAGCATGTCTTCCGCTTGGCTGCCGTCCGGGACGGCCTGTTCTCTCAGCGTTAACAGCCTGAAACGGAGCATATCAAACTATCTGCCATTTTCCACGCCCCACCACAATCATCATCAAGAAAGACATTTCAAACGTGGCGGCATGGTTAAGGCATGTTCCAGCACGCCTTCAACAAACATACACCCCGAATGGCCATTCGAACATCATGATCTTCAGGGCTGAAAAATACAAATTATTTGACCCCCCTTCCCAGATATTCCAAACTCAAGAAGATTCAGGCATCACACTTCCAGGGTTGGAGGTTCGAATCTGTGTCCTGGTCTATGTGTGTGTGTGGAGTTTGCATGTTCTTCTCGTGATGGCGTGAGTTTCCTCCGAGGTCTCTGGGTTTCTCCCACAGTCCAAAGACATGTGCGTCAGGTGAGCTGGAGATTCTAAATTGAGTGTAGGTGTGAGTGTGTGTGTGTGTGTGTGTGTGTGTCTTGCGGTGGGCTGGCGCCTCCCCCAGGATGAGTCCCTGCCTCGCGTCCGTAGCTCCTGGTTACCCGCAACCCTAGTAAGGATTACGGTTACAGAAAATGAACGAATGAATGAAAGGTTCATCAAGAAATTAGATGCCCACAGTACTGACCACAGATCTGGTTTATCAGTCAAGATGTGTTTGGGTCCCAGTTTAGCTTCTAAATTGAATGAATGAATGAATTTAGCTAACCAGAGTTATGAGACCAGCATTGCTAACACTAGGTCAATGGTCACCCAAATCTTTTACTGTAAACACATCGCCAAAACTTCTCTGGACCCACTCAGACAACATCCAGCTCTTCGTTAAGGTGAAGCAGACTAGTAGATGTGGTACACTGATCCATCTTGGGTCAGCACTGCGAACATCTCAGGTCAGCACAAGTCTGGACTATCTGGCAAGAGTTATTGCATTATTATCTAGTGTTAGTGGCATTAGCCTGGTAGCAGTTCAAAAGTAAATATGTAAGTTGTGAAGCATGTCATCAGGCAGGGTCTCTGATAGGTGGAGGAGGTGAATCATTATATTACTGGATAACATTGTGTTGCTCCCCCCAGTGATTTCATTAATCTTCAGGCAGTTTTAGAAAGCATGCGATGAGAATTCTGCCTTTTTAAAGTAATGCAATCTGACGATTGTGCTTCATATCAGAAATGATCAATCATAATATCATCCCTAACTCAGCTTAAGTGAAGGGTAGCAAAAAAGAAAAGTAAAGGAGGCCCAGAGGCGTTTTTCTCAGGCACAGTGAAAAACAGGTAAACACTCAGCGCAGGTTTGCCTGTCATCACTGTCTGAAATTACAGCATGCGGCCGGAGCAGCGCTCTTCCCCGGCTTGACCTCCACACGCTTTGAAGTGTCAGGCGGCGTGCTGAATGACTCTTACTCAACATGTGCCACTCACTGAGCTTTCTCCACTGGAACTGCGCCGCACCGCAAACAATTGTTTTCCATTACAAATAAAGCGACGTGTGCCCGAGTTGTACTGATTGATGGCAGGGCTAAAAGTGGGCAGCAGCTGGCTGTGTCACAGCTTTCTGATTGGTCCAAATGTTGCTATGACTTTTGGAAACAGGACATTGGGTTTTTTTGTGTTTACTGCAGTAACAACAGAGGTACAAACGAACAAGTGGTGAAGTATAAGTTTTATTACCTATTTGTCCTGAAGATAAAAAAAACTCAGTGACTGTTTATAACTCTGTGAGAAATGCAAATTTGCAGCAGGGCATCGCTAACAGGATAGATGGGTGAGGTATTCCTCACAAGGCTAAACAATGCAGAGAAAAAATTTAAAAACTCAAACAAGACTTATAAAAGAACACAATAACAAAAGTGATTCTGACAGGAAAAATGTTCAGCTTATACAACTCCATGGATGCCAGAGATGCCGTGGCAAGGCTTAGTGCACAAAGGTCATGGAACTGTGTGAAAAGTAAACACAAAACAAGTCTGTTACAGAACAAGCTGAGGTCCTGCTACTCCCTGAGAGTCTCAAGGAGGCGAGTTACAAAGTCTCAAATTATTCTGTGCCCCACTGCCAAACACCTGCCCCCCCCCCCCCCCACACCAACCACCACCACTAACACAGCATTTTTTCTTACATAAGCTTATTATGCTTTTTTACACAACAGGGTCTGTTTTCACAAACAGGAGCAGGAGTGCTGATCCACTGATCTACTGAGCACTCACATCATTAATATGGAGGAATCTAATCTGAGATCAGTCCTGGTTTGCGAACAGCAGCCTCGGATTGTCTGAAAAATGGTGTTAGATCTGAAAATTGGCAAAAATAAGGTTGACTGTGTTCAGAGACGTTTTGGAGAAGTTTTTAAAGGTAAAAGATTTGGATGATTATTGATTGTGTTTGGAGTCCAGACGGGGCTTCTTTAGCTCAGAACTGGGGCTTAGAGGTTAATGATGCTACACTAGAAGTCATTGAAATATTGTCTGGACCCATTCAAACTGCCTCTTGCTAGAGGAGAAAACTGTGTAAATGTGATTTTTATCTGAACCACCCCTTTAAAATAGGTGGTAATGAACCCGGGAAGTGCGAAAGACAGCCTGTGTGGAGAAGGCTTCGTCAAACCACAAACCTCAGTCATGTTTGCACTTACAACAGGAAAAGATCTGCAGAGCTTTCTGAAGCTTTGCTGTCTGGATCAGTGCAATCCGACTGGCTGGGTCGGGAGCATCGTTTGGCATTGGAAAAGTCTCCTCCAGCGCTGGAGACAGCGTTACCCCCACAGAGCTCGGAAAGTCCCCAATTATGTGGTAATTCCAGAGAGCGTTTTGGGATCTATTTACGCTTATCACCCAGAGAACTGCAGTATTTACGAGACTCCACCACAAACACACTCCACACTCCTTCCCTCTGCTCCTTTACCCAGTCACCTGTGGAGAGCCACGATTTACGGCCGGCATGTGAGGAAGTCTCTAAGTTTATCTGGGTTTTTCTTACCCGTTTTAAACTAGGCAAGTTAATTACCAGGTTTGGGCTGGGACATTAATGGTGATGCTAATAAATCCACATATGCTGAAAACCCTCCTTTCCTTGCTTCCTGGGCTCCAAACAGTTATGGGGATGGAGATGTGTATTGTCCACATGGAAGCTGAATACAAACGACACATAATCAAATGTATGCCTCTTTCATTTGTCTTGACTGTCAGAATGATATCTGCATTAGGCTGATCCACATTAGACAGGTGTGAATGCAATCAAGCCAGATTAAATGCATTATAACCAGATTTAAACCAGATCTCTCAAACCACTTCATGAGAAGATCTGAGATGCAATCAAGACACATTACAGCAGCATGAGTACATCTGTCTCTCCGAGATACATTCAACACCCCTCACAGTGCTCTCACAGCGTCTCCTGCTGTTCTGTTTCTGGAAGATACCGACCTTCAGCACTTAAAGCAGCATCACTGCTCTTTCAGATCTTCTCCTGGAATCAGTTTCTCATCTGAGTGGGATTTTAATTCTGTATCCACTCTGGATGAGCCAATCAGCTCAGAGTTTGGTTTAAATGGTTTTTTTTTTGTTTGGTTAAACTTCACGTCACCTAATCATTTTTCACTATCTTGCTACAACACACTGTTTTAATGTACGCAGTTCATGATGACGACAAAGTAGGAGGATCTGAAATTCATAAGTTTTGAAGAGGATGTAGCTGACAAGTAAACCTCAGCAGTTTGGTATTAACTGCAGGCCTAAATCACCTCCCACCATGGAGGCTTGTTTGGTCATTTCAAAACAGCACACTGGCTAAAAACAGTAGTAGCATTCACCCTGAACCTAACCTCAGACTATTTCTTGGGGTGCTAAAGTGGTATTTGCTCTAAATTTGCCCAGTCATGGTTTTGAAGTGGGCAATTTATATGTATGAATTGTCTTATACTATATAATATTATATTATGTTATATTACACTTTATGTACATATGCTGGTGACCTAGTGGTTAGTGTGTTCATCCTGCCATCGGAAAGTCGTGGGTTTGAATCCCAAGACTGCTAAGCACCTTTGAGACACCCTTGAACAAGGTACCAACCCCACACACTGCTCCTGGCTGTTCGCTGCTTCACTTGGTGAATTGGTTAAATGCAGAGGAGAAATTTCGTGTTGTTCACACTGTGTGTTGTGGTGTGTTCACACATGGCAGAATGGTCACTTGACTTGTATTATATGATATTCTATTATGCTAACCATTTTGAGGGAAATGCCTCTAGGCCCAGTCATGGTTAGAAACTTAAACATGTCTGAACGCACAACTAAACACATCCACATGGGCTGTGATGATTTAGGCTTGTTGTTAGCACAGAGCTAATTGATGTGGTCTTTATTACTTGTTAACTTCATTAGCCAACTTGGCCAAGCACAGCTTAACTGATCAGCTGTGTACATTTCATATTTCACCAAACCATCAGTAAGCTGGCAATTCATTTAAAATTACATTTTAATTTTAGTTTGAATTATTTTGCCTCACACTGATTTAAAAAGGAGCTCTTGATATTTAAAGCTTGGGCGAAAGATGTCCTACGTAACCAGATCATGAACACCATGTACAGTGCCGTTGCGCGGATCCATCACTTGGTGCACAGCGCTTCAGAAGCTATAATTTTAATCACTGGCCCCATATATGAAAGCAGCTGGAGAGAGCCAGGTAGCGCGCCGGAGGTTGAGGAGACGCTCAGGCACAGTGGGGGGCTGCCGCAGCACTGCGCGTTAAGCTTTCCTGAGCTACAATTTATGGTCATTACGGCAGCCTATTTTCAGCCCCTGTGATGGATTCTGCTCAATTATCGGCCATTACGGAGACGAGATGGCTCCGCCAGCGCAGCGCAGATTGTCAGGCACCACTGCGACATTCAAGTGAAAATCCACTTGGCACTCAGAATGGGCTCTCGGAGGCTGGGAGAGTGACGACAAAGCACACAGGAGAGTTATTATAGATGAGCAGGCGGCTTTCTGTCCGCAGGAGAGAGACTGGGATCTTGCTTGGCAACGTCAAACTGGACCTTGATCCCGCCTGGAAAAGTCATGTCTTAGCTGTGCTCCATAACAATAAGAGACACCGTACTGAAAGGTGCTATATCATATGTGTTTTAGATCTGAAGATCTAGCAAGCAATTTGGTAGCAGTTGCATGCTAATCAGGCTTAATCAGTGGATTCAATAATTAAATTTATATACACATGAACCAGACCAGGTTCATCTACAAGGTTATATTTCAGACATATTAAAGGACGTTCAGAGTGGTCAGGTCTCGGAACTGTCCACAACACACATCTCATTGTCCTATAATCACGAACCTGGTGATTTGTCAGAGACAGATGGAAAAGTGCCACATTACAAGGTCTTTCACAGGGAGGAATCTCTTTACCTTCACCCCTTTTCCTGTGCTATGATTGACTGTACCTCACTGATGAGTCCGAGCGCAAAGCAGAGGACACTTGCACTCTCACCTGACGGATAACAAGCCACATCGTTACCACACAGGTCTTATAGACGTGTATCATTCTGTGAGCATGTTGGCTTCTCTTAACATTGAGCCCCCCAGGGTGCTGTTTGGGGAACTGAGTAGAATTCTGGTGGCCCATTAGTGGGACAACAATCGAAGAAATGATCCTATCATCTAGAGATCATGGGTTCAGTCCTTGGTGATGCCACAGCTGTTGGGGGTCCAAGTGAACATCTGTTAGCATTCCAAGTGTGTCAGTTGTGTTCATGCTTTGGAGGAAACACATCATAGTGTTACTAGGAGGACCGAAACTGGGAATTTTGCCATTTTAATACAATCCCAGGTCAAGTCTAAAATACAAGTGTGAAAAGCATGTCAGTTAGACTAATACTTAACCAAAGTAGATAGACGAGGACTATGGCAAAGTATGGGTCTGTGAGACACCAAAAAGCATATAGGAGTTCAAAGAATGAAGTGTGTTAAGGGACTTTATCCTCCTATCGGACGTTCGGCTACTCTCAAAAAGAAAGCTGTCAAAGGAAGTGCCGGGCAGGTCTAGGAGCCACCTAACAAGGGAAAGGAGGAAAAGAAGATGAGTCTGTTACTCGCCAGCCGACATCTCTGGCTACAGAGCTTGCCGGGGCAGAACTCAGCTCGGCTAATTGGCAGCAAGAAGTTCAACGGGGTCATGGGCAGAGCTGGCCAAAGGAGAGCCATAGGAAGACCCCTCAGACAGATTAAGCGGCTGATCAATAACTTCTCAAGTGCTAATAGGCACTGCCACGGTCTGTGATATGTGAGCGTGTTTGTCTTTTCGGCCGCCGGGGGATTTATGGGAAATCTATTGTCAGGTCCAAGGCATGAGGTAATGTAGCACTTAGTAGATGAAATAAAAACCAACCCAAAGCCAGCTGTGATTTGTATTTCATTTACCGAGGACATGCTCAAGTGGTTCGGACCTCCATCTTTCCAAATGCAGTCCTGACGGCTATTTTTTTTCTGTCCGCCTCCCTCTCTTTCTTATATGAGCTTACTTAGTCAGCAATGATGCAACAGATTACACCAAACAGTATTGCAATTCTGTCTCCCACTCTTGATTGGTTCCCCACTCCTATTGGCTGATAAAGGAAATACCCCATTATCCATCAGGTGATTAAAGTCATATTAGCTAGTAGTTATGGGCAGCTCGTAAAATAATTTGATATCTGTCTGCTCCGCACAGGCCAAGTCTGATCTCAGGGTCATCTCCACAGCTGACATAATTGGTGATTAACCACATTCCCATTTATATTATTCACTAGCAGACAATGCCCTGTTTTATAAAACACAACAGCATTCCATTAGAACAACAGCATTCTAAATGCTGCCACTGAAATAACACTGCGACACTACTGAGGATTACTTGGTTCCCTCTAGTGGACCCAGAAGAAATTACAGAAGACAATGTCCCCACCAGAAGACCTAACATTACCTTTTTAGTTGCAAATACTCTAGCAGACCCAGATACTTTCATTAGAATATGTAATGATATACACACCTTGATAACATCATTGTCTACAGTTTATTTTACACTTTGATAATAATCAAAGCAAATGAAAAGCTTCTGAAAATAAAGGACTAAGAGTGGTCTCTAGGAGACCAAAAGTAATTTGCTCCTCTTTGCTGTCTGAATCCCTTTGCTAAACTTCCTAAAACAAACTGCAACAAAGAGCTCCTGACTGGAAGGGAAGCCATGCCTACAAGACAAGTCCATTTGAGTAATTGAATATGTAATTCTGTAATTTAGTAACTTATATATAGGGAAAGTTATAGCATTATTAGCGTCCTGAAATGTAACGGGAACCTAAATGTCATCTGTGGCTAATGTGGTTGATAACAAATGTAAATGCTGAATGTACTAATTTAAAATGTAGCAGACTGGATCTGAATATGACAGCTCACCTACAAAAAAGATGACAGAAGTGGACTAAGTCGTGATTATAAGGGTAAATGTGTTTAATTTTAGTCACCACAGCATGAAACCATCTACACAATATGGAACAATTGTCATCTGGTCCAAAGCTCTTGTCTGAGGATTGAGACAAACCACAGTAATGCAAAGTTTTTGAAAAATAACGGATTGAGAGCAGCCTCTAGTGGACCCAAAGTGCATTGCATATTCCCCAATGAAACGTTTTTAAGCCCTATTATTTTGTCACAATATAAAACAATCCACACACTTTATCACCTGGGGTCAATACAAACCAAGGCAATAAAGGATTGAGAGCACACTCTAACAGACCTCAAATGTATGGACGTTTTATGTCCCCATTTGGAAGGGCTGTGTCTTCTATCTTGTCAGAAAATGGGCTTGTTCAAAAATCACTGACAAAATAGCGGTCATCGAACTCTGAACATAAGAAGGTAGAGAGTGCCCCCTGGCAGACCCAAAATGTATTGCATTATGCCCCCTGCTCTGAGTCTTGTTTCTGAGTGCAAATGTGTTTTATTTCAGTCACCACAATATGAGCTCATCCATAAATTCATCCCTTACGAATTGAGAAGACTGAAAAAACTGAGAGTGTCCCCTAGTAGAACCAAAGTAGTTAGCATTTTAGCACT
This sequence comes from Brachypetersius gabonensis, assembly GCA_037577145.1. Classification (NCBI taxonomy): domain Eukaryota; kingdom Metazoa; phylum Chordata; class Actinopteri; order Characiformes; family Alestidae; genus Brachypetersius; species Brachypetersius gabonensis. The sequence goes on along the minus strand of JBBJLR010000013.1, from coordinate 7,894,922 downwards.
GTCTAAATGTTACACTTCCTAACCAAAAGAACGGCATGATTAAAAGCAAAGTCATACTTATGAGCCTTCCGTTCATGTCCATTTAATCTGAGTCAACGGAATGTGAAATTACCAGACGGGCCACGTCTGGGGTTGACGTGAACCAAAGCGAACTTAAAGGTGCAGAGAAAAAAAGGCAGAGCAAATGTAACAGAGTGGGATCCAAATACCAGCAGCACGGGTCATGGGTGAAGTCAGAAAACGTGAAAAAGGGGGGAGGGCTCTTTGTGAAAGCACGGACAGATTGACAGCCGGGAAAAACATGAAACCTTTCATAGCAATGGGAGAAGTTGCAGAAGAGCTGGAGATGGACGTCAAGGACCAGGGCCAATCTTTTTATTCAAATCTTAAAGCAACTTACAGTGCAAATGGTCTACAGGCCTTTTAATGGTCTACAGGATTTTAATGGTATTTCTCCATTAATTTTGATCACTTTTGTCAATCACCCAACACAGCAAACACCCATTTTTTCCGATGCCGTTCTTTTTTTCCCCTTGCATACCTGCCCCGTCTCTTTGAGCAGAGATAAATAGCTGGATTACTTGTCCCTATTCAAGCTCCCCAAGTTTGCAAAGGAGTTCAGTGAAGGCTTCCTATTCAAAACATTACACCAGCAGGACCTCCTCTGCTCCTTCCCTCCTTTTTTCTCCAGCGTTTCTCAACTCATGAGCTCTTTGCACGACAAGGTGAGTTCCCTCCTTTCACAACACCACGAGAACAGGTAAAGAGAGGCTCAAGCAAGGTAGAGGGGGTGGTGGTGGGGAGGGTGGTGGAGGACAAATAGAAAAGCTCTTTAAAATGGTATTTATAGAGAGAGTAAAGACAAACAGTGTCGCTGTTGAAAACGGGAGAGCACAGTGAAATCCATTCCGATGACAGTTCGAAGAAAGCAACCTTTATGCTGCGGATTGAGGCCCAAGCCTCTGCCTGGGCCCTCCTTTTACAAAAGTGATTAGTTACTTAAAAACACAAACGAAAGGCTCAGAGCGAGGAAGCCGAGCGAGGGCAGGCCTTTGATTACGAACCCGCCATCGGAATTCCACGCTGATAAACCGCTCCTCACCTTTGTCTGGGACAGCTGAGGGGCCGATGTGCACAGAGGTGCCCCTATCCTTGTGTGAGTGTGGGGGGGGTGGACAGGTCAACAGCGCCTCACGGGTGTCACCTGCTGCCAAATGATCTCAGCATGACCTCAAAGTCCACTGGAGGTCCAGAGAGCACCCCCGCACTCCTCATACTCGCAAAAAAGCAAGCATTCCAGAAAGAAAAATCCCTTAAAGGGCGGAGTTTTCCCTGCGTTTATGTTTTGCATTTTAATAATCATTATTATTTTTCATTAGTCAGTGGAGGATGCCCAGTCAGTGGCTGAGCTCACGCCGCAGGTATGTGCAGATTAGTACTGGGTGGCTCAGCATCTGATGACAGCTCGATGAGATCTTCCACCTAACAAGAGACGCTCCTTTTATAGCCATCTGGTGCATCACAAACATTACATATATATATATAGGTGTGTAGACTGATTTTTTAAAATCCTTTTATTTTGAAAGTTTATAGCTTTTTGTGTTTTGTGCCCGTGAGTGTGCGGAGTACGTGGCTGGAACCTTCATGGGGGTCTGGCGTCCCATTACTTTTGTCTACATTATATGAACCATTATGGCTGATCATTACACCATCAGGGACACTGCACTCACATGCAGACTTCAGTATGGAGTTGGTCCCCCTTTGCTGCTATAATGGTTCTGCCCCCCCATGTTCCTGAACCTTTCAGCCACCATCAGTACTATTGTTGTGGATGAACACGATCAAATCCTCACTGCAATGTTCCAAGCCTAGTCTTCCCAGAAGAGTACAGCTGCAAAGAGAGATTCCATGTGATATTCTTGATTTCAAAAGAAAGACCATCACATCAACAGGGACGTTAATGACACTGAATACAGACACATAGACCTTAAAACGGAGTTGGTATCCCTTTACAGCTGCTATGGTAACTTGTTTTTCTATAACAGACTAAATAAAACATGAATGCCTTGCAGTGGCTTTAGTTTTATATTTGGTTTGAATACATTGTTGTAACTGTGCTAAAGGGAACACTGCTGTTAAAATGCTCCTTAATTGTTTTGTTTAAAACATTTGCAAATAAAATGTTATTGCACTTTTTTCATATAGCAGTCATTTTTAAATTCAAGTGTGCAATAGACTACTTTTGAATTATTTATTTTTATTTATAACAATGCAGTTAATTGCAGAAACCATGTGATTAATTGTGATTAAAATGTTAATCATTGCCCAGCATTAATATACACTACTCACAATAAGTTACTGATATTGTTATTTACATGAGTGGTTGTCCTATTTGCTCTGAATTTTAATTAAATAAGTAAAATTTCCCTTTGATATTACTAATAATGTATGAGAAGAAACACCATTTTCATTAGTTTAATATTTATTACCGCAAAAAAGGAGACAATAACAGGGACAGCCCCGAATAACAAAAATTGACAATGTCAGTAACGGGTGTTTCCACCATTTGCCGCAATGACAGCTTGACCGCGGCGTCTCCTGCCCCTCACTAGCCTCATGATGTTGTTCTGAGGCAATGCGTTCCACTCTTCCACAAGTGCTACACGCAGTTCTGCC
>JBBJLR010000013.1:7850164-7867525 GCA_037577145.1 Brachypetersius gabonensis | reverse complement strand
GAGAGAGAGAGAGAGAGAGAGAGAGAGAGAGAGAGGGAGAGGGAGAGAGAGAGAGGGAGAGAGGGAGAGAGGGAGAGAGGGAGAGGATTAGGAGTCTGGAGGGATAGGCTCTAGAGGTCCAAATACGCTTTAATTAATATGGAGATGTGATGTCTTCATCTACTCAGCATGAGCACTGTACTTGTAATTTAAACCCAACAAAGACCACTGAGCCACAAAAGCAGGGACAGTAATAGCACAAAGGGATGGTTCAGCAGAACCACGTGATAAGGTCAATCAACAAAGACATGTTTGTGCTCAAATTTTACATCTTTTGCATCTGCAGGTAAGAGGCTAATGACAGCAGAACTCACCATCATCTAAACTGTTTCCATAAAACATCAGCAAAGATTTACTCAACATGCTTATACATACAAATCCTCTCTTGCTTTCACAAAGCTGTCTGTACTGCAAGGTCTTGGCTTACCTGTTTGAGATTGGTCATTCCTGGCTCTGTGGACGGATATGCGACTTGTCTCTCATCCTCCTCCTTTTTCCTCTTCTTAGAACGAGGAGCCGGGCGATCTCCACCCTTGGGTATCCTCTTGGACCTCTGTTTTTTCTTTTCCTCAGACAGCACGGAGCTGGTAAAATCAGGATGGCCTGAAAGCTGGCTGTCTGAGTAGGTCTGCAAGAAAACAAACGTTGCTTCATTTCAACCTAGCATTAATTTAATGAAACTCCTTTTAAAATTCCAGGTTTTTCAATACTTTTCAAAGCCTTCAAAAAGTAAACATTTTTAAAGATTTTTTAATACTTTTCAAGGATCCACAGGGACCCTGAATTTATTTAAATACTACAGCATCAGGTCACATTACCCTATTTATTACTGGCCATTACTGACCAAGACAAAACATAACTAAACAAAGAAAATAGAAAATGTCATTGAAACACACCATAGAAACATAGCATACATACCCCAGTGCTATCTATGGAACTCTGTCTCAAGAGAGCCTTGCTGTCAGTGGAGGTCTCTTCCTCTGATCTCAGGTAGTCGCCAGACTTCTGTTGGGGCAATACAGGTGGAGGAGTACCCTTGTTTTTCAGTAGATGTTTAAGGAGCTCATTACCACCTTCTCCCTTTGAGCTGCTAGCTGGACTCTGGCCTGCAATATGGGGCAACATGCCTTCCTTCTCCCCTTCTACCTTCACCATGCCCAGGCCCATATTCATGTCTGTACCCTTAGGACCATGGCAGTCGCTGGCTTCTATCCTCTCCATTTTGATGTTGCTTAAGATTCTGTCCTGGATGTCCTGCTGAACCATGTTCAGCTCAGGTCCTCCTCCGCAACTTCCTTCAGAAAGCTGTCTCTCTAGCTCAGAGTGCGGCTGGCTGCTGTGGGAGCCTGGGGTTGATGACCCAGGTTGGGAAGTCTCGCACATCTCATGTTCACCAAAGAGCAGGGCGTTTCTTGTGGGTGTGGACGAGGTGTCAGAAACACAGGGTGTCAGTGGGGCAGTCAGGTCAGAGTGTGGAGTGGATGGTGCCCTTAAAGACTCTGTATCATCATCCTTCTTCTTCTTGCGATTACGTTTCTTCTTGGCCTTCTCCTCTGGGATAATGTTAGAGTAAAGCTGAATCAAGGATGGACCAGAACCTGGGAAGTTTGGGGGCAGGGGCATAGTTGACTCGACCCCAAAAGGATGTCCTTGTACTGGGTTCTGAGGTACCATACTTGGCCCAGGAAATCTTGGTGGTCTAGGCTGCCCCTGAACAAAGTTAGGCCCACCATGCGGCATGTCTGCTCTGAAGCTTGGTCTTACTTCCTGTGGGAAGGGCCCATTTCCCATCATGGGTACTGACTGAGGTCCTCCAATTCCAGACTGCACAGCTTGCATGCCTTGCTGCTGGGGGAACCCTAGACCTTGCACTGGCTGCTGAGATCTATGAGGCTGCATTAAGTCTTGAGGTAAATTCTGGTTATAGAAAGGCATTTGGGAGAGGGACCTTACATTTCCATCCTGGCTGAGGAGGCCTTGCTGCTGCTGATCCATTTCCATGCGCTGTTTCATGCGTTGCCTCTCCACCTCTTTCATCAGCTGCACTCTCTGTCTTTCCTGCTGCTCCCGCAGCCTCTCCTTCCTCTCTCGCTCCTGGAAACCTTCACTAAATGGGTTGGTGTCATCAAAATTCACATGCGGAGACTCTCCACTGGACTGCCCCTGAACAGGTCTAACTAATGTCGGCTGAGGAGACTGGCCTTGCATCATCTGAGGAGGCATTACTCCTGGCATCTGAGGTCCAACAGGAGCTGCAGGCCGCCAGCCTGGCATGCTGGGAGGATTTGGCTGGCCAGGATGGAGCTGCATAGGCATGGCAGGACCTATCAGAGGTTGATTCACAGCGCCTGTCGGCATGATGCCAGGATGACCTTGCAGTGGTAGCATGCCAGGGATGACCTGAGCACCCTGCTGCTGCTTGACCCTGTACTCCTCGATCAGCTCTGCATGCTCTTTCTGCTGTTTCCGGATCTGAGGCATAAAAGACAACGTTTTCAGGATGGCTAAAAATGCAATTTCATACTATACAGTACTATAGGATGCAATATATGAAAGAGGATATGTCTGCCTCAACACAATTTGTAGAAATATGAAACACTGATAAATGCAAGTGGTGGAAAAACTACAATTTTAAAAAAAATTAACCACTGTAGCATTTTCATACTGTGTTTGAAAAAGAAATTATTTAAAAAAAATCATTTTTAGTATCTAAAAATTGCTAAATTAAAACTGGACAACAGTTTTAAACAAATGATAAGGTTGAGTGACAAAATGTGAATGCTTTTGTGTGTATTGCTGCATCACCTGTTCCAGTTGTTTCTGTACCACGCCCTGCTGTTCCGTCACATGTTTCAGCTGCTCAGCATCCTCCTCAGGGAACTCTCGTCCTGCTTTTTTAGCAGTCCTTTGCTTAGCAGACAGGGCCTTTTTTGATTTCCTGTGGGCTCCAATCTGCTCTTCCAAAAACTTCTGCTGCATCTGAAGAAGCTTCTGGGTCTCCCGAAGCCAATCCTCATACTGTACTTTTTGGGCCTCATCTGAAAGAGAGTGGGAAAATTGTGTACTTCTCTGACTGTGTATTTTTGTGGTAATACATTTATTTGGAGGACACTGTATAAAACAGACACTAAAATCTACAGTAGGCAAACACCTACTGGCAAATCCTTGACCAAAATTTGGAGGACTGGGCCTTGTCATGTATGCAGCCAGCTTGTTATCCTGAATGAAGGGCAAAAACTATTATTGTAGCATAATTTAACAAATTATGTGGTGAATAAAAAGACAATCAGATTGTTGCTGCACCTGTCCCACTGCTTGCTGGGGAGCGACACCTCCATCTTGACCCTGTGGGCTCTGCCCCTGTTGAGGAGCCACTGGATACCTGACAAAATACACGAAAGTCAGACAAAAAGAAAGCAGGGAAGATCTCTTTTTGAAATTCAAAGAGATTTTGATTAAACTGTGATACTATGGAGTAGTTTCCCAGATAGGGATTAAGCCTAGTCCTGCACTACTACTATTATGGAGATTATCCACTGAAAGAGAAACATAGTCTAGGACTAGTCTTAACCCCTGTCTGGGAAACCAGGCTTATGTGTCACATATATTTCTAAAAATGCACACCAGTTGATTCACTTACTTGTTCATGACCATTTGGGTCATTCCCATGTTGTTCTGAACCATCACTTTATTAATTCCTTTCAAAGCCACCATCTTTGCTTTCATGATAGGATCGGTAATGGCATCAAAATCTGCATATGAAATACATATATATGAGAACATTATTTTCTGCATAGATTTCGTTCTGATCACTTTAACATTGCACAATATAAATTAATTGACTTACGGAAACATTTAGAACGTTGTTACTTTAGAGCAATTTACCTATGTTGGGGAAGAATGTGTCACTGGACCGCTGTCTGATCATTGCTTGCATCTGCTTTTGTTGCTGCTGTTCCTGCCTCTCTTGATCCAAAAGGTCTTGCAAGAGGAGCGGCTGCTCCTCCAGTAATAGTGGTCGATTCTGCAAAATTGTTTGCTGGGATTGAGAAAGAATACCAGACTGCTCCACTGAAAGCAGAGCATCCTTCTGATCCACTCCAAAAATGGGATCTGAGGCTTGGTCCTGAAGGCCACTTGAGATGTCTAAAGGACCATCATTATGAGAAGAAACCAACGAAGGGTCTACAACCATCCCAGGGTTCATATCTTGTATGGCTCCTTGTCCCAGAAGAGTGCAACCCAGTGTCTGCTGCAGCCCAGGTTCCTGAACTTTGTTTTGAGCCATAGATTTCCCAGAGCTGTCTTGCTTATTATTTGGTAGCACATTGACCAATAAACTGGAAAGAACAGGAGTAGCATCAGGGTTAACACCAGATTTTGGAGTCAGTGAAAGTGCATCATCAATACTTCCATAGTCATCTTGATTAGTAGTTGGAGTTTCATTTCTTTGATTTTTGCAAGAGGGCTCTTGAGATATACCATCTTTGACCTCAATTTTGATATCTTCTTCAGTCTTTAAGGTTCCCTGATTTAGAGAAATCTCTTTTTTGATGTGACATGGGGACTGCTCAGGTTTGTCTCCAATTTTCCCTTCTGCAGATGTAGAATGAGGCAAAGAAACATTATCTGAAGAGTTATTTTTTTTCTCCACTTGTGACTTTTCGGGGTGAGAAGTTTCTGTGTGTTCATCAATGGGATCGGTGAGATCCAAGTCCTCACTAAGATCTAGATCAGCATCAGTGTAAGCAATAATATCAAATTTTCCAGATGTCAAAAAGATTTCTTCCAGGTGCAAGTCGTTAGTCTCCAAATCCAGGTCTTTTCCATCATCTGTATCAAGATTTAGGTTCTCCAAGTCCGTATCAACAAGGTCCTTGACCTCCACATCTTCCAAGTCCTTCACAGCTGATTCATCTGCATCAATCTTCTCTTCAGATCCTTCATGTGTTGGTAAAGCAACCTCACTGTTCTGTCCAGCAGATCCGGAAGGGAAAATTGACGTTGAAGGACCACTGAAAGTCTCATTGGAAGCAGGCTGGCTTATCGACCTCATGAGTGGAATTTGTGGATGCCCAGTTCTTAATGGAACATTGGGCTGCTGCAAGGTCTCCATATTCAGAGTCCCCTGCAATTCTGTAACTACTCCCTGAGTTTGATGTATGGTTGGATCCATTGGTTTTGGACCCTGGTTGGCTGGAAAAAACATTTCTTGCCCACTCATGAAACCAGGAGGTCTTTGAGCTTGCATGGGCGAGTCCATTCGGTTTCCCTGCATAACAGGAGCTGCAAAGGGAAGCCGGAGCCTGGCTTCAGGGGGTCTGTGTCTAAGTTCTATAAAAGGTTGCCCCATGATATTGTGCTGCTGCATGTGCATGCCACGAGGTGGCAAAGTCTGAAGTCCCATAGGGTTGCCTCCTAATGACTTTCCCAGATCTACAGACATGGATCTTCGCATCTGTGGATGAGCTTCCATCACTGAATCCTGCATTTGATGGGGTCTTAAGCCTGGCCCTTGAACACCAGGAGGGAAACCCAACCTATGTATAAATAAATAAATAAATAAATAAATAAACAAACAAACAATCAATCAATCAATCAATCAACATACCCATGACTTGCATCAATCTTATGCATTATTAAAAGTCCCCTAAGGAACGGCATACACTTGCAAAGTTCTAATATACCCACCTGGGTCCTGGTTGCCTGATGTTATTAGTGTCCCCAGGAAACGGGGGCTTTGGAAACTGTCCATCAGGAAAAGGCCCTCGCTGATCTCCTGGATATGGTCCAGGGAATCTCTGAGGGCTTCTCACAGAACCTGGGCCAGGGTATGGTGGAGGTGGTCGATTGAATATGTCACTGGTTTGCTGACCCTGGGTCTCCTGACTCCAGTGCTGATGGGTGCCTGGAGGTATGTTCACAGCCTGGTCTTGAGCATTCTTCTCTTGACGAATGGCACTTTTCTGCTGCTGCTGTCTAAGGATCAGCTCTCGAATACGCTGACGCTGTGACCAAAACAAAGACATTAACAGGGGTGATCTGTTTAATTTTTGTGTACATCAAATTAAAATTCAATGACTGTATAACTAGAACTGTGTGTCTGTTTACTGTTAGAGTCAACACATATCTAGGTATATAAATTACAGTACCACACAAAACATATTAGATGATAAAATGAATTGCTGTTTTTGCATAGTCTTTGAATAACTTCATCTCTGCAAACAAAGCGGAAGAGTCTACTGTTCACTACCAAAAGAAAAGAAGTGCATCAGCACTGTGTGCTACAACAAAAACAGGAGTATACAGCACACTTAGCGAAAAATCAAAGATTGTGACCTGTTTAGTTCATTTCAAACTCAGAAATTGGCCAACTCACAAACTGCTTTTTAAGTACCTGTCTCAGTCTTTCTTCAGCCTCTGCAAGAGGGACTGTCTGAGGTTCAATGTTGGGCTGCCCCATCGTTATGGCACCATGTCCCAAAACTTGTTGTTCTCTGCTTTCTGTACACTGAGGGTGAGCGTTTATGGGTGTCTGCTCAAATGGGTCATGCACCGGGGTCTGGCTTGGCTGACTGGAAGGTGATGGCGGCACACTGTTTTCATCTGCCACGCCTGTATGTCTTGGAGTCTGAGACCCTGACAATGCTTGCGGTGGAGAAAATGAATTTTGACCAGCCATGGGTCCTGCTCTTATACCCTGTCCAGCACTACCAGGATGAGGTGTCCTAGGGGGTTGTGCATATGGATCATTGGGTAAGGTCTGAGAGGTTCCTGCAGACTGTGAGTGAGGGTCAGGCCCCATGGGCCGAGACATTCCTGAAGGGTGATTAAAAGGGTCTTGGTTCCTTTGGTAATTTTGGGATTTTATGAACCTTTCTGGTGCGCTTGGGTGGGATGTCCCAGGAGACTGTGTGTAAGGATCCATTGACATGGGAGACAATATACGATTCTGAATTTGCTGAGAGGGTTGGTTCATGATGGCAGGATGAGAGTACGGTTCAGGGTCATGTGGTCTGGGTGTTCCTGGCATTCGAGCATATGGGTTAGAATATGGAGTTTGGGAAAAGGGGTCGCATTGAGAGTAATCTGGCCTTGGGGTGGAGGGGGCACGTGCATACGGATTCCCAGCAGACTGATGTGCCATTGGACCAGGCTGCGAAAAAGGGTGCACCTGAGGCTGCCTTGTGATTCTTGCTTGATTATCATAGCCATCACCCATTGAAGGATGTGGTGTGAGTGGTTGATGAGCATATGGGTCATTCTGTTGATTTAATGGAAATGAATCTGCAGAACGAGGGGGGATCATTGGTCTTTCAAAGGGATCCCCACTTGGCCTTCTCGAATGAATTCCTGTATTTGACTCCTGAGCCTGAGGTGGGGGCATAGGAGTTTTGAAGAGCTGAACAGATCCAGACTCATTACTTCCTGGGATAGGAGCGATAAGGGGACGAGCATAAGGATCAGAAAGAATCATCCTCCCTTGAGGCATTCGTGGATAAGCTTCCTTTCTCATGGCTGCCCTGGAAAATGGGTCATGTCCTGGGGAGCCACTCAAGTGTCTCCCTTCCATTGCCTGACTAGCCCTGGGAGGACATATAGGCTTCAGAAAGGGGTCTGTTGGGCCTGCTGGCCTTGGTGTGTCTGGAGGCTTGGCATAAGGGTCAATGCTGAGGGCCGTAGGTGAACCAATAGGTTCAAGAATGGATGAAGCCTTCCCACGTTCCTCTGAGAGGCTCCTAGGTGATTTCCCAGATTCAGAGTTTCGACGGGCAGCAGCTGAGCCACTTGGCGGTGGTCTTGGGGTGCCCACCATTTTGTTATAAGGATCCCAAGGAGAAGATGGTCTAGAGCCAGAGGAGCCCGGAGAGAACATCTGTGGGGACTGTGGCTGAGATCCTGATGAAGGGGGTGGAGGATGAGGACGTAGAAACACATCATCTGGGGAACCTGGTAGCTGTGGCTTAGAGAATCCATTCTTGGAGTTAGACTGCAGAGGAGACATGTTCCCAGGGCTTGGCAGACCACCAGATGTTTCAAGATCATTTGGACCTCTTTTGATGTGCTGCTGTTGTTGCTGCTGTTGCTGAAGCTGTTCATTCTTTACTTGCTCAAGTTTTTGTGTAGCTTCAATTTTGGCTTGCTGTTTACTTTTTTGTCTCATTTGCTGTAAAATAAAAATACAGTTGCTCAGACAACTCTGATGGATTTAGAAGACGATTTCCTGGAATATGGCACACAATTTATATCAAACACACAAAAATGCACACCACACCAATTAAAAGAATGAAACAAAGGGAGACATTTTCTATGTAACAAAGGTCTATCATATCTCTTCCTTCAGTGTTTGATTTTCTTAATTAATTAATATAATTATTTCTTGGCAAACAAAACCAAACACATTAGGAAGGTCTTATGACTGCACGCTTCTTATTAAACACTGCCACAGGTTTGTCTCATTTCAACCTTACCACCATTATGTTCTTAGAATACTAAGACAATAAAAAAAATAAATACAGGTCTTTGTTGAGGAGCTCTGCAAGTGTCTTCAATTCTAATTCAAAGACAAATGATAGGAGTTCTTCCTAAGCATTTAAATGTACCTGGTGTTTATTAAACATGGGAATAGCTGCTGAGGCAACTGGTTAAATATAATTATAGACATAGCCCTTTACAGGAAAATTATAATACACCAATGTGAACAACACCTAAAATGTAAAGCAACAAAAAGCCAGTTGCTTAGTCGCAAAGAGATTAAATCAGCTTTTCAAAAGAGATGGTGACTAAAATGGTCGCCAATGCGACTAGATTTTTTATTTTGCGACTAGTTTTTTCATTGCAGTTGACAATGCCGATCGTCTCTTAAAACCAATAGGAATTAAAATAAAAGTAAAATAAAAATGTCATCTTATAACGCGCAGACACGCTCAAACCGAGTCTGCTGTTCCTACTATACTATCACGTGATTAGTTATGGGAATTTCGACTCTTTTTAATGAGTCGGATCATTTGACTCCCAAACATATCACGCAGGGTAGAGGCCGAATTCTGTGTTCCCAGTTCACATGATATGTCAGTCTAGTAGTCAGTCTATTGGTCAGTAGTAATATTCTGTCTGTGCCTAAACTGCTCTTTGTTTCCCCAAATTTAGTCAAAGAACCGACTTGTTTGCGAAGGACACATCTCTATCGAGAACCATGCTGACAGACGGAGTTTAGTTTGAAACGATTCGCACGGCCTGGCAACCTGTAGCAAAGTGTATTCTAAAATATAGGAAAAATAAAGATTTAGATTAGATTAGATTCAACTTTGTCATTACACAAGTACAAGTACAGGGCAACGAAATGCAGTTTAGGTCGAACCAGAAGTGCAATAAGCAGCAAGTGCAGGATAAAGGTAAAAGTTTTAAGTTATGAGTTATAAGTTATGAGTACACGTAAGGTAATATGTACAAGAAGAAACTGAATAATATTTACATTAGAAATAGTGTAGATGAGAAAGTGTTTTACTTTGGCAACAATTTAGTCCATGTTGTGATTTCTTGTTTTGTTTTAACAGTAAGACGGGAGACAAAACGTGCAGCGAAAATATTGTTTTATATCATTTATATGATATCAATTATATCACATTTGACAGAGATGGGGTTGCATCCACAAAGACTTTCTCAACATCAGGATTAATTTATCATATAAAATCAAAACATCTTGATCAAGCACAGAAGAGGTGAGACCCTTCGAGCACACCCACTCCATCTGTGTTTTTGAAAAGGCAAGAAAGTTTTCCATTGATTACAGTTAATATATGGGTTATGCCAGTCTTTGTTTTAATACACTATTTTGTTACAGGCCTACAGAGAAAGTTTAACTGTATAATATGTCAACTATCTTGCTTTTAGGCTATTCATGAGAGGGGGCAAATAAAACATTTTATTTCAAATTTTGTTTCATATTGTAAATTCATTCTTTGAACCATGAATATTAATTTATACAACTGCAATTGTTGACATGCTGTACAGCAACATTACAAAAAATTGGTACAATAATTTCTTTCAGTGTTTTGGTTTCGGATTTTGGCCAAGTGTTTCCTCATTTTCAGTTTTGGCCAAAAAAATGTTTTCGTTGCATCCCTAGTTTTTATTCGGGGCCCTGCATATGAAGAAGACCAAGATATTGTGGTCAGTTCTCATCTTCACAAAGAAATCACAGCTCATGACACTTCACTTCAAATGCATTTTAATATAGCCACACGTGCAGAGGATTACTAAGGATAGTGAAAGCCTCTTTACTTGCAAGGAATTCATTGTCTAATTAACACCGTATCTTAAATCAGCAGCTTAATATACCATGGAGTACTTTTCTTGCAATTAGGTGTAGATCGACCAGAGCAGAATCACCTGTCTCAGCTTCCATTCCTGCTCCTGCTCCGATTCCTTGTGCTTCAGGGGGTCCTTGAACAGAAGTTCAGGGTCCAGAGGGGGGATGTCAGGGTTAAACACTTCCAAAGTCTGGGAGACCTGTGGCTGTTGCTGCCTCTTAATCGTTTCATTGGACATTTGGACCTTGTTGATGCGAAGGGCTGCCCTATTGTCCCTCGCCTTTTGCTGTAAATGAGACCGCATTTTGTTCAATAAAAGACAGTGGAAATTTTAACACAATCACAAAAGCTTACATCATGTTTTCTGTTTGAAGAGTACTTAATCAAGCTAATTACTTTCAGGAGTACAGTTGCGGTATAAATGCCTGTGCAAATACCTAAACATGATCAGAATTTTCTACAGTCCTGCTGAACAAGTTATTTTTGTAAATTCCATTATATTATATTTTGGTAAAATCGTCTATCATGGTACTGGCACATCTGCTCATGTGTTGTATCTTACCACATAGGGTGCCCTGTCCTGTGAACTCGCTTTCCTCCACAGCTTTGCAATTTGTTTCACTCGTGTTTGCCAATCTGTGAAATTAATTTTATACAAAATCAATAACTAAAAAACAAAAAAAACAAAAACAAAAACTTGATTCAAATAACCAGTCAGACAGCTAGATCCTTTCATAATCACCTGGATATTCCTCTTTGAGGTTGGGGAAGTTGACGTTAGTGTAGAGGACAGGGGCCACAGTAGCAAGCTCTCCCAGCGTCTCCTCTTTCTCCCACTTCAGTGTGCTCTTCTGAGCTGTGGATAAGGAATCCCCTTCTCCCTCGGGGACAGGGGCAGGAGGGGGAGCAGAGGCTGGACCTGGACCAGTTGCGGACCATGGCCCAGCTACATCCCGAGCCATCTGACTAAACTTCCGCTCCCTGTTAAATAAAGAAAACACTTTTCCATGAAATATGCTACTAACATTAAGCATTGGATGTGGGGAAAAATTAACTTTTTGAAAGGTGATCCATTTACTTCAGATAGGCAGAAACAGCACAACACTCCAAAACTTAAACTCCAAAAAATCTGCTAGACTTTTTCCATGAGTAACACCCCGGAACAGGAACGGGTGGAGACAAACTGATGTGCACTGAATTGACACTTCTATATCAATATGTTCTCTGAATTCATTATGGTTATGATGTCACAGCAGTGAGGTGCAGAATACAGATAAGTGTGTTACATTTTTTGTTAAAATTTTAATTACTAGAATATATAAAAACAATAAAATATTTTCTTTTCTTTCTCCACTGTACGGCTTTTTTTTTATATGGTTGTTGTTGAACTGTAGCATTGCTGCTTAAATGATTTTGATGCTAAGACATACACAGCTCACCTCAGATTGTCAGAGAAAGGCATGCGTTGCATGGGAGGGAAGTTTCGAGGCATGTCAGGCCCTGCTCCATGAGGCATCTGTGATGGAGACAACTGTTGATTTGGTGCCATCAGACCATTCATAATTGGCATCCGGGGAAACATTCCTGTATGGAAAGAAAAATTTTTTTACAATCGGGTAAACCAAAGGCATCACATTATGTGCCATAACGTTTAGGTTTGGCCACTACGACAAGTTTATTTGATTTTGATTAGTCAGTACATTTCACAGAAAAATACAGAACTGTGAATCAGTGTTCAGGTTAAATACCTGAGTTGAGCTGGGAGGGGGGCAGTTCAGGACCTTGAGGGCCATGTAAAGGATGAGTTCCCTGGGTTTGGTGAGTGCTGGGGCTGAGGACAGCTGTGAACAAATCTTCCACATCCTTTCCCTCCAGTTCTGCAAGAAAACGTTTCAGTTTAAAGTGTGTGTGACATTTCTCAAGGTAAGCACGTCATATTAGACTAATGTAAACAAGAATACCTGGGATTTTATACAGCTTGCTTAAAATGGACTCTGTAAAAGAACAAGACCTGCTATTAGCTTTTCTTTTGGCTAAATGAATACAAATACCAGCATTGAACTATAACTATGATTTTGAAGAAGCCTGGTGGGTTTACTGACCATCAGTGACCATCTTGTCTAGTTCTGGGCTGAGAATACCATCCAGTGGTTCCTCTGCTACCTGATGAGGAGCACGTCCTGGGTGAGACTGGGTTGCAGCCTCTTCAGAGAGAGTAATGTCCAGTCCAGCTGTGGGCAAATAACAAAAAAAAAAAAGATTTTATGAAAATGATAACCATGATAATATGCTTCAACAATTTCTTCTGTGAAATCAAACCCCAAGAATCTAATATAATAGTTTAAAAGACTTCATATGCTAAGGGAAAATTATAATACTCTTGTTGAAGCAACTATTTCTGTTGCTAAACCTAACTCTACATGGATAAAAGATGACCAAAAGCTGCAATCAAATTAGCCAAGCAGTGCTTGGAAAAAACAACAAAAAAAAAACAAAAAAACAACCTGCCTGCACTTTCTACAACACACGTATAAAACCATGTTGCCTCGAGGCCACAGTTTGTGTGGTTTAGAGGTATAATGTGAAGCCTGCAAGGACTAGTGTGTGATCTACTAGTAGTTTAACTACACTTTGTATTTGCATTTCTCCTCAAGGTCCTTTTCCTCATTTTGCTTCTTTAGAATGTGATGTCATGCAAAGAAGCCTTTAAGACATCTTTATTTAAAAGCATGTAAGATATAGTCATGCTACTAAACAACAAATAACTATCTAATGCACGGATTAAAGCCATCTGACTGAAATATTTACCAAATGTCACCAAATGGACGGTTTCGGTTAAAGGAAGAAGCGCATCCATGCTGCCAAAACCGAAAGGAAATTGATGTGCGCAAGTGATGCAAATCGAAGGGCCTACGTCCTGTAAAATATGGCTTTACAGACTATTATACAGACTATATATAGCCTGTGTTTACAAACAGCCTATTTTAAAGCAGGCTGAATACTGCAGACTGCTGTTTATAAAAACTGATACTCCAGTCTACTTTAGGCATGCACTTAGGCCATACCTGACAATTTTCAACATTGAAAATAAGGGATTTTTCTCAAGATCCCAAACCAAAATACCTTTATTTTCGATGTTGATTTAGAGCAGCGTTACGCAATGGGTTTTCTTTCCTGTTTTCCAACCTTTTTAAGCGAATGTTTTCACACAAGGGGACTCAGCTCAGGCTGCAGCCGACCTGGAAGCACTTTTTTCGAATTCCACACCAGGGTTGAGCCCCTGATGTCTCCGCGGCGCAAGCACTTCAAACTCCACAGTTCGATTGATCTCCAGGAGACCTTTCCAACAAGCCCTCATTTGCATTCTTAGCCCGAGGAGAACAGGGGTTATTCCTCGAAAACCATTCATTATTGGATACGCCAGGCAACAAGAAGTCCGTGCCATCCCTTTTTGTAGATTTTGTCTTCGTTTTGGGACATTAAAAGCCTTTGAGACTGATGTAGCACTAACTCCTTACTATGAAGTTTGGCATCTTATACAAGATTGCAGCCGGTAGGCTACTCTGCAGTCGTCAATTTTTTAAGCAAACTGCCAAAACCATATGTTTATTTAAATTTTTAGGAAGAATAATTAAAAGAAAGACAGCATTCCCAGAACTTTGTCTGCTGAAGCTCGCTTACACACGCCCCACCCCCCGGTATTATTTTTCCCTTCGGATCTGCATCACATTATTAACCTTTAGTGCACTCAGTTGATCCGCCATAGCGACAGAAAACTTTAATCCATGCTAATTCTAGCTAACACAAACCAAGGTCATCAAAAAAGATGTCTTTTTTGTCTGAAATTTCACATCTTGTGTGAATACTAACTGGAAAAATAAAGTAAGAAGACTAATCAAACATTTGGTGTACATTGTCTCTGTGCACAGTCCAAGGCTGCGAGGTGACCTGTCCGTTGATCATCTCTATACAAGGCTAAGGACTTAGTTTTATACAGAATATCAGGCCTATTCTGCACTGGGCCAGGCAGACAGAAACCTCGAGAAGGCCACATCTTTCATGGCATTTCTGAAGAGCCTCGTTCTTGTGTAACTAATTTTCCCTCAGGCTTCGAGAGCCAAGCTTTTCCGTATGACACTGAACTTTTTCGTCACTCATGTTTTATTTGGAAAGAAAGGCTTACAAAGCGATGTACCTAGTTGAACTGCAATAAAACTGAAGAGACAGAACTTAATGGGCTGAGAAGTGAATCAGGGAGTATGTTTGAATAAGTATATCATATCTGTTGGTGAAAAAAGATGGAGCTCAATGAAAAACAAATATTCTGGAATGGGTTTTCTATTAATTAAGTAATTAGTCATATATATTTATATCTCCACCATTTTTCCATACATGTACTCTAATATAACCTCAGTTTTTACTTATTTAATACTTAAAACACTGATTTTATGGTTTTAAAGAAATGCAGTGATGACTGGGATGGGGAGAATTCCTCTGAATGCTCAGTCGGTTTGCCTAATTTAACAGTTAAGCTATAAACAAAGCAATTCTGATTGGTGAGAAATGCTCTGTTTTACAGACTAGGAATTATTCACACTGGTGATGATGCGAAACTGAAGAGAAATGCACATAAATGGCTATCAATGTGTTGTCTGATGTCTTGCACATGACTTTTAGGCACAGAAGTTTTATTTTTTACATACATTTATAGCAGTGAGGTACACGTTAAGCATTGTAAACAGCCCTTAGAGATATGAAATGGAAAAGAAAATGCACATATATGTTTACTGGTGGTAAGATAAAATGTGTTTTAGACCCCTGGTTCCCATCTCAACCATTAAAAAAGGCAGACATTTCCCTTTAACATTAATATATTAATGTAGCAAATAATTCCACGTAATTATGCACCATTTTAATGAAGAGAGTTGCTAGGTTTTGATATGATATGCTAATCCCAGGGCAGAAACAGGGAATACAGACATAGGAATACTGTATCAAGAACAGCAGATCATAGAAACTAGTGAAATGGTTTTGAAGGATCAAAGAAAATGCAGACATGCAAGTAACCAAGCTGGAAAAAAAATGACTTGGGTTCAGGGTTCTTACCAAATGGAGAGGGAGAGCAGTCAACCTGGAAAGGGCAAAAATCAAGACCTACAAGGACCCAAACCAAACACAATGAGTGATCAGACCCAGAAACAAATCAGAAAGGAGATCGAGAGAGAAAGAAAAAAACAAAAACTTCTATGCCAAATAACTTAAAATGAACTAATGCAGCATCAGAAACATAATGATCAGTGAACACAGAATGCCGTAAACAAATGCATGCCAGTAAGTTTGAGTGAAAGTAAGTGAAAAAATGAATTCAGCAGTCAAGCCCGGTTTGACAGCCCGAGATCCGCAGAGGATAGACAGATGTTTTCTGCTCAGAAAGCCTACCGGACTCATCTGTCTGTTTGCCCATGTCATCAGAAAGCATCCCTAGCAGCTCAGTGTCTGATTTCAGCACCTCGGACAGATCCATCAGAGGCTCCTCTGAACTCCCTGTGAAAGCAGGCAGGGGAAAGCAGCTTAGTTGATAGTTTTTGATTGAGGTGGACAGTAAAGTCATGCCAGCAAAAGTGACCCATTTACTATGCCTACAGTCCTCCGTCAAATGCATATACATAAGGGAGAGAGGCATAACGTGTATGTCCATGCATACAGCTCATAAACTGCACATTTAAGCCCATGCCCCAGTTTCCTGGAAAACATATGAAAAGGATGAATCCACTTCATCTAATACTGTTTGTGGATTTTGTCCATATCTTAATTACTGAATTCAGGTGGTCCCTTACTCCCAGCGAAGGACAATCTTAAAGCTTCCAAGACAAAACGCCATGCTTTCAACTTTGTGGAAGAATCTTTTCTATTCCAGCATGACAGTGCCCCAGTGCACAAAACAAGCTCCATAATGATGAGGTACATATACACTTACATATGTATGTGTGTGTGTGTGTGTTTCTTTTTCTCGCTCACTTGGTCCTCCAGGTTTGCTGGGCAGTGGTGTTGATGCTGTACTGTGTGTGGGGTTAGAGGTCAGCTTCAGCAGGCTGGGCAAAGGCTGTTTTCTCTCCTTCTCCTCCTCTAACAGCCCAGTGGTCTCCTGCCTGCTCTGCTTGCTCTTGTCCAAAAGGTCCTTTCCAAAGAATGCCTCCTATAGCAAAAAGAAATAGAGCATACTTTCTTTATTTACTGCTCACATACCAGCATGTTATCAACATATTACTAAAATCAACTGTAGGAATATCATGGGATGTATGCAGGGGTTTGCTCTCTATGTAATGTTTTGGCAATGTTTGGCAAACTGCTCAGTACAACTTTTTTCTACTCCTTTGTGTGAGCTACTTCCTCAGAGACGTAAAGTCATTCAGAGTGGTTTGGTGTGTAATGACTAACACAAATCTAACCCCTTTTGATTTTCTCTCTAAACCCACCAGTGAAGCAACAGATCACTTCTGAGTGTTTATATGGAATGTTGTTGATGATCAACTCCTCTTAGATCAAGGATGTGCTGCTGGTGAGGAGTGTGTGTGAGAGAGAGTGAGTGTAGGATGTGAGGAATGAGTGTGTGGGATGAGTGTGCGTATGCATGCATGTGTGAGAGAGTGTGGGGTGTAAGAGTGGGTTGAGTGTGCATGTGTGTGTGTAGGGTGCAAGGGATGAGTGTGTGCGTGTGTGAGAGAGAATGTGGGATGTGGGGGAGGGGCGAGTATGTGTATGTGCATGTGTGAGACAGAATGTGGAGTGTGAGGGAGGGGTTTGTGTGTGAGAGTGTGTGGTGTGTGAGGGAGCGGTGTGTGTGAGACAGAGAGAGAGTGTGGAGTGTGAGGGAGCGGTGTGTGTGAGACAGAGAGTGTGGAGTGTGAGGGGTGAGTGTTTGCGCGCGCGCGCGCGCGCGAGCGAGAGAGGGAGGGAAAGAGAGAGAGAGAGAGAGAGAGAGAGAGAGAGAGAGAGAGAGAGAGAGAGA
>JBBJLR010000013.1:7829685-7844093 GCA_037577145.1 Brachypetersius gabonensis | reverse complement strand
TATGATGTTTGTGTTGCCGTTGCTTTGTATTTGCTCTGTGTTTGTGTGGCTGGTTCTGGTTTTGCAGATGCAGACTTGAGTAATTAGCCAGCGACAACAGTCTTCACCTGGACCCTCAACTTCTTCCCTTTCTTTTTTTTTTTTTTTTTTGTGTGTTTTTGTTATTTATTTATCCCCCCCCCCCTCTCCTCATTAAAATGACTAAACCGTGGCCGCAAGCTGGATCCTCCCCCACCCTTCACCTTGCCCCATCCCTCTCTTCCTCGTCATCATTTAAAGCTACAGGCACAAAAACGGCACATCCTCGGGAAACCTCATTGTGGGACTGCCTCAAAGTGGCTGTAATTCTGCATCAAGACTGAATTTCGGACTTCAGATACAGAATTAGTTTTAATTTTTATTACTTTTCGGTTTTGCCATAAGAAAAATATATATTTCGGTGCATCCCTGGAAAAAACGATTAACAATAAAAAAGTATTAGATTCCATGATTTTTTTTTCACACAAATGAGTTAAACAACGCCGAGATAAAGTCATAGCAGACGTGGGTACAGTTGAAAAATAAAGAGAAGAGAAAGCACAATATTAAAAATGACAGAGGTCTCGGCTTAACGTCTAACAAGGTGCAGGAGGATTGGCAGTGGAGAAGAAAACTAAATGAGTCCTAGAAAGCAAACAACCCGGTAAATGTCAGTGGTTTGGCATGGCCTTTGGGACAGAGTTGATGGATGGTGCTTTGCATTCATCTGAATACGCTCCGTCAGCTGGTTGGCTCTCAGTCGTGAGCCGTAAGTGAGAGAAAAGAGTGTTAATTCACACTTGACATTCAGCGGATGGAGTCTTTGACTCATAGCTGGTTTAATTTAGCCACAAGGAACCATCTTTCAACGTGACGTCACTTATCGATAGGCCAGTTCTTAAGAAATGACTCACTGCATGCAGATACCGACCTCATCAGAGCCTTACGCATCTTATCCCTCCTCACAGTTTACTGGGTTAGAAAATACAAACATTTAGTGAACAAAGTGCAGAACAGTTGTCTGTGATGGTAGACAATCAGCCAAAAGTAGCTTTTTATTTGTATTCTATTGGTTATTGCTGCTTCTACTTTCCTCTCTTGTACTGTCCACGTTGCCGCCATAACAAAGCAAATTTCCACTCATTAGTGTAAAAACCAAAAAATCCCTGCTTTCGAATTTGTTTAATTGTTTGACCTCCAGTATTGAACTCAAACTTCCGGAAGACCGTTAACGCCACCCCCCCCCCCCCACCCCCACCCCCACCCACGGGGCTCAAAAACAATGAGAAAAAGCAACCCATTAAAAGCAAACCATCATATTTTATTCTAATTACCATGTGTGACTTATTAATACATAATTCATGGCATGTGTCCTCGTTAATGTGTTTGAGGCAATCGGTATATTCTAAACAGGATGGATCTCAAACAGCATAGCTCTAATAATGTGGAAAACAATCAAAAAATAAACAAAAATACAAAAATGTGCGCTTGTACAATATTGAAACCGCAACACCAGTCAGTTTTTGTAGTTTCCTAATATCAGCCACAGCTCTCTAATGATCTTTGGTTTTCGTTCGTTCTTTGCCTCCACTCTCGTGCTGGTCTACACTGAAATCCACTGACCGGTTATACTACTGTGGAGATGACAAAGCTGAGCGGTGCTGGCTGACTGCCAACACTATGCTTGTTGAGCATTACGTCACCAAGACCCCTGGGAGGCGCTTGATTGGCTCCAAAGAGCCGAGACAAATTAGGCAGCTGTCCAAGGGACGCCGGGGAGGGCCCTTTGTTGGGCCGAGCTCACGCTGGGTCGGGCCGCTCACATCCTACTCTGTGGGATTTCACGTAGCTGCTGGCTAATCACAGGCTAACGGAGAGCATGTTAGCAGAGAAACGCAAACAGAAAGTGAAAAACACAGAACGCCATCAGAACGCATTGTGGTTCTCATTGTGTGTAAAGGACTGACATGCGTACACAGCAAATACCTTGGCAAACATGCTGCCTCAGTTTAGAGCCACGCCTTCCTTTTCCAATTTTAAGGACCAATTTAAAACAGATACTGTGGAACTACAGTGATAAAACATAACTACACAATTTACATTAGTCCCTTATGTACTGAATTACATTTACCTTTGATTTATTAATTACTGAGAGCTTCAATTTTGCACTATTGACACATTAATAATTTGACTGACGATAATTTTCTTTAAGCCAAAAGCAATAAGGTGATTCCTTTTGGCTGACCACAGTCTATCAAATGTACACACAAAAAAAATGCATTAAAAGTGTGTACATGTATGAATAAATGTATATAGAAACACTGACACTTTATTATGAGGAGTACCACTTGTTTACCACCATTTTTTTCCAGCTCTGGAAAAAAAAATAAGACAGCAAAGCTGTTCAGTTTCCCAGGTTTTTATCTTTTATAGGTGCAAGTATTGATCTGAACGGCTGACAATATTAATCATAATTTGTTATTTAAAGCATAATTTTAAAACAAAAAGGCATTACATCAAAATAAGAGAAATGATGCAGCGTTTACAGAACTTGAATAATTCACAGAAAACAAAATCTCTTGTTCACTCAAACAAATGACAATAATGAGCTTTGAGGAACTTCTAGTAGTGTTTTACCATCCAACTGGTCTCAGTGAGAGAGGAGAGAGTCGATTACAGCAGTGTTTTATACTTTTCATCATTAAATAAGATGTGATTCAGGTGATCAGTAATCAGTCCCTCATAAAGCAGAATGAGGTGCTTGTGTAGGAATTTAACAGACACTGGACTGGAATGGATGTCACTCATAGAGAAGCTGATTTAAAAATAAACTGCAGTGGTCCCCATATTTATTTTCCAGAGCTGTATTTGGAGTGTGTTATGCATCAGCTGTCAAACCCCTTTATGTCTAAACTGTTGCAAACAGATACACAGCATTTTGGAACGAAACCCTCCATATAAACCCCTCCATCTGCATGGGCTAAAAAACTGGAGCCGTCCAGAAGCCCCATCAAACTCCCGGCTGCACTCGTTTTACTCGATTGAATCCTGGTCCATCATGGCCAAACCAAACCCAACATGCTTGATTGACTCCACCAATCAGCTCACCTCTCAGGGCCTCTGCTAGTGGCCACGCTCCTGTCGTCAGGGTTGCACCCCTCTTTCCTGGCCTCGAAGCCTGGCGTAGCCTTGAAGAGCTTCAGCTCGCCCTGACCAAGCAGGCTGCGAGCGCCACAGTAACAGAACGCACACAGATGCTCACTGGAGAAGAAACAAGGAAAAAGAGCTGTCAGTTACATTATTCAAAAAAATAAGTCACAAATCATAATAATAATTACTAATGATTAACCTTTGGAGTCGAGCTCTGGAGTTGTTTAGAAATCATCTGAGGCACTTTAAATAATAATATATGCTACAATACACATTTTTTGGTTGTGTGGAAATTCCAGTTCCAGAGCATCTTTAACAATAAGAAGTGTTACGATACAACCAACAAAAGAATTCAGTTGAGTTTTAAGGCTCAGAGTTTGAGTCACATATTTTCAGAAAATAGTTTAATGTTCTCAAAGCAATAAGAAAATGATTACAGTACCAAGTTCTGGCAAAATGTACAAATAAAATTCATGCTGGAAGGCAGGGAGTTGCGCATTATCTAAATGTGCTAACCCTAACCACTGGTTTAACCCTATATAACCCTATAAACAATGCGGATACATCACAAATTAAACATTTTATTCTACAAAACGTAACATTATGTTTTCGCATAGTGATCACGACATTGACACATTTTCACAACCCTTCTAAAAACATTTTTTGGTGAGGAAGGTTGTTAAGACTCTTCGGTGTAAAGGCCAGGTCTTCATCCATGTAGCTCTCAGTCAGAAATCCTTCACTGAACACACTCCATTACAAGCAGTTTTACCTACAGCCAACATGTCTTTAGAACTGTAGAGAAGGGGCTAAAGCAGTGTTATATTGCAGCTCATTCAAAAGGTAGCACAGGGTTATGTGGCAGCCAAATCAGAAAAGGGCTAATTGGCATATTAAAAGCTAAGTAAAAGAAACAGCCAGGTAATAAGAGAGGATGGAAAACGGTCATGTAAGAGTGAACCATAGTGAACATGTTTTGTACACAAACACAAAAGGGTGAGAGAAATAATTAATCGGGGTGAAAATGTAGAATACGGGCCTTTTATAAACACCAGTCAGGATCCTTGATGATAAAAGGTTGTCTAAAATAATTTCTCTTACGCTGGATGACATGAGGGCCTTGCTTCCTCAAAAGTCGCTGCTCAGTGACTGGTCACCTCATCAGACACAAAGGTCACAAGCTCATTTGCATATTGCAGCCGTCTGTTATATCAGTAATGACGTTGACATCGCTAAACCACGTACTGTGCAGCTCTACAATAAAAACTAATAATGGATACAAACTTCACCAATTAAGCGAGACTTTAGTTTTCAATGATGCTGGAATTTTATTTTTACTCCACCTAATCCAACTCCAGCATGTATTGCATCTCAATACATTTTAGCACAAGCCCATTCTACACAATGCAACAAACACAAGACAAAGACTGCCACGTACGCACACTGCAGTGAGCACACACCCAGCACAGTGTACAGTTGTGCATTAACCCTCCGTTGACATTTAAAGCCTCCACATGGTTCTTGATAAACGGTGATAATTGAGGGCACTGATTTTGACACTGGCAGCACACAGACATTATTTAATTTGAATAATTCAATAATGAATAATACATTCTGTAATCTTCCACTTAAACCACATGGCTAATGGAGAGACATACAGTCAAAACAGCCATTTAATGTCATTAGTACAGCAGACCATACACAGGGATACAGCAAGATTTTAAACATGCATATTCAAAAAGACGCGGCACAGAGAGAGGAGTTTAAATGGTTAGTGTCTGACCAAATTCAAAAGCCAAGATGAGTGTGTGTGCAAGCATTCTTGTGCAAAAGTATTCTATAATTTTGTTCTTGTAACAACAAAGATACATTTTGTGATGAATGCTGGTTGGAACACACGAGCGTTGTTGTGATTTTATGTATCGTGTTTCTTTTATTTATTTTGCTTCATTCTACATGTTTGCACCATCGGTTTTATGCTTAAGGTGTTCTTTGGTGTCTTGAAAGGATGCTTTAAATAAAATAAATAATTATAATAGTAATAAACAGAGTGAAACTTCTAAACAAATTCAACATCTCCCAAAGGCAAAGCTCAACGTAGGGGTGACGCTGAGGGGTGTCTTCACACCCCCTGAACCACTTTCACCTAAAGAACTGTCAAAGTTGCCACGTTGTGGTTTAGCGGCTACTGAATATCAATGGACGAAACAAGATCTCATGCGTCCCAAGCCTTTTCACCTCCCACATCATCCCATCTCTCAACAAAAAGTTTGACAATCACCCCCTCTGGAGGGATGCAGCTGGACTGCCATGGTAAGTATATCAATATATGTTGATTGTTATATTATTATTATTAAATTATTATTGCTCATTTACTTTGATTTTGCACAGCACTTTGTAACTTTGTTTTTGAAAAGTGCTATAAAAATAAAGATTATTATTATTATTATTAATATAATATAATAGTGGGTAAAACACTTGTCTGTGAACCACACTTTCTACTATTGTGTTCTTGTGCAAGACAAATAAACCTCAGTTGCTCAGGGGACTGATCCTGTACCAATGATTGTAATTATTTGGTTTATTTGTGTGTGTGTGTGTGGGAGAGAGAGAAACACTGTTAGCATTAGCGGTTAGCATTAACAGCGTACAAAGACTTGTACACAAAAAAAATTTAAATAACTCTCTACCCTCATGTTCAGACGGGACACAGCTTACTAATACTAAATAAACTGTGATAACTTGAAAATTGGGATTGTGGGGGAGTTTAAAACACTAAAATAGGAGGACAAGACACAGAGCAGGCACGCTTCAGTGGGCTTCTTTTTATGCTGGTTGACAACTTTTCAGTGTATTACTACCACCGAAGGGCTGGTTTGGTTCTCCAAAAAAAAATAAAAATAAAAAAGAGGCGAGGATATTTGCAGTATCCACCTGTGACTGAATCCTCGATTCCTGATCCACGTAAAACTGGGGGATTACACATACATACGCATAAGTAAACGTATTTATATTCGACCCCCGCAAAGTCATCAGTTCACAGCCTCAGACGTTGGCATATTTTTCCTTAGAACCGAAATAATTGTTTGTGGAAACCCCTGAAAAATTCGCGTAAACCTCAGAAGTATCCTCCTCATTTTTTTGGAATATATAATTTTTCCTGCATTTTAGTTAAGTTCTAAATTTTATAACAAGGTAAATTCAGCTAGATTTCCATTTACAATTTAACCGCATTATTTTTTTGTACTGCGATGAAAACACAAAGCAACCGTATGCGAAAAGCATCTTGGGATGGTGAAATACCCTGGTACTCAAAGAGTATGCACCAGTGTGCATGCAGGTTGTGGTTGTTGATTGCGTCATCACGGTTTCGGATACATAAAAAAAAAAAAATTTCTGCCCGAATATTCAGTGCATCCATACATACAATGTAGACAAATTCGGCGGGCCGGATAAAAAACAACCAAACGGGCCTCTTATTTATCTAATTCAGGTGGCCCCTTTTTTCCAAGGAAGAACAATCTTAATGCTTCAGCAGACCAAGACATTTTAAACAATGCCATGCTTCCAACTTTGCGGACACAGTTGTGGAAGAACCTTTTCTAATCCAGCATGACTGTGTCCCAGTGCACAAAGCGAGCTCCATAAAGCCATGGCTGGATGGTGTGGAAGAACTTCACTGCCCCACAGAGTGCTCTGACCGAACACCTATGAACAAAAAGGCCTTCTTGCCCAACATCACTGCCTGACCTCAAACGCTGAACAGATTAAATGGGCACGGATCCCACAAAAACTAAAAAAGCTTTAGCAGAAGAGTGAAGGCTGTTTTAGCTCCAAAGGGGGGCCAACTCCATATTACAGTCTATGGTTGGTAAAGTCGCATCAGTTAGGAATTAAATCGCATGTGTTTAAACAGGAAAATCAGACCAGAGAGAGACCAGCTCTGCTAAACCAGAAATCAACACCCTGAAAGCCAGATCAAAATTATGAGCACGGGAAAAGCACATCGCAATAAAGCAGTGTTTAATGCAGGAGATTTGTAATCTACTCTGCAAGCAGTTTCTGTTTACCTCTCAATGACCATTTGAGATAGCACCTTAATGAGAGTTTTACTGTTTCATTAGCACAGCCATTCAAAGATGATGAGCATTGTTTCAGTAAGTCAACAAAAACACCTTTAGTGTTTACTGAAAGATACATCTAACTTCTCTCATTCACAAATTTCTCCAAAGCACATTCAAATCCTCTCCCACACAGACACACACACAAACGCGCCTCCTGTGAGGAAATGAGTCAGTCAAGTATGAGGCTCTGACCTGTTCTGAGCTCCTCCAGAAGCTGCTGATGTTTCTGCCTCCTCCACCTCAGAGTGCAGGGAAACAGGCGATGATGAAGGCTGCTCCACTTCCTCTCTGCAAAACGAAGACACTGCAGTGCTGCCCTCGGTGTCCTCCGGCTGACCTTTACCATCTGAGAAAGGAGGGGTGAGGTGAACAAGGTTTAAAAAGCTTGACTTAGCCACTGTTATAACAAACTTTTGTATTACATGTAAAAATAATGTAACTTGTTTTTTATATTTGTATTGCCCTTTACATTGTGTGATACTTCCATGATAAATCATTACATGAACATTTTTCTATCTCCTGAATCGTTCCCATTTCAGAGTTTCAGTTATAAGCCTAACTGACAGGAAGAGAAAACTAACGACACACAGCAAAGGATTGAAAAGCTGCGAAAATATTAATCCTACTACAATATTTGGAGTAAAGTTTAGTGTCTCAAAATAAATAATTGACATTGGCTTCATGTTTAAATGACTAGTCCTAATTTAACGGGGACAAAGTAGGTCAAAATAAAATGATCAAGATAATGTGTTTTCAATGTCCTGTGCACATTTTGTACATCAGGAGTCAATCTGAGCCCAGGCCGTTTTAGAAAACATACCAAATACCAACGTTTTACAAGCATTTGGATGACATTGAGGGTGATAATATGCAATTTTATAATCTTCAAAAGTCTTCCCTTTGCTTTAGAGCCATCACCAAACAGATAACTCACATGACATGGGGGAGGGAAACATTTTCCATTAGAACGCTCAGATTTCCTGTGCTGTGGGGGCTTTAATACATGCATGTTTCATTTAAAGTACTATTTAGGGCAGGGGTCACCAATGTGGTGCCCCCAAGGACCACATGAGTAGCCCACGGACCTGTTAAAAAAAACAGCACAACTCACCGGTGAGCAGAGTCTGACATTTTATTTTATCCTGTTGCTATTCTTCTTTAAATCACATTTGCATCTACATAGATTTGAAAATGACAATATCTAAAAAAAAAAAGTTTATCAACCTGGGAGCCCTTCGTATGGTTCAGTACCCATGAAGTAGCTCTCAGTTTCAAAAAGGCTGGTGACCCCTGATTTAGGGAGTCAACAAAGACACATCAGAACCATTAACTAAACTCACCCCAAGCAGAAAAGATGTTAGTAAATTTAATATGAGCTTTTACATCAGTTACCCAAGCAGGGCTCGAAACTGCGAGCGTTTGCTCCCGAAATTTCATCTATGCGACCTTAAAATATATTTGGGAGCGTCGGTGCGAAAGCATGTAATTGTTGTTGTGCGTTTTTTTTTTATTTCTCTAAAAAATGTTAAAAGTATATGTGTGTTCTGTGTGTTCTGTGTGTGTGTGTGTGTGTGTGTGTGTGTGTGTGTGTGTGTGTGTGTGTGTTCTGAGTGCTGAATGCTGATACGGTGACCGTTCTGCCGTTGAGATTTTAGATTGGTTAATAATAGCTGTCAATCACTCAGTCAGGTGACGGCGCTAACTACAGCACGGAAATGTAAATATAAAGAGATGAAGAAGGAAAATGAAAAGAACACTGACAGATTTCTTTTGCAAACCACCTAAAGTTACAAATCATGGCGCTGGTGATGGTGATCATGCGGTGAATGTTGATTCTCCAGCCGAAAAGAAGGCGCACAGTTTTCGGAGAGAGTGGTTGAAAGACTTCGAGAGGCTCCGCTGTGAAAAAGGCTCTATGCACAGCATTCACTGCGAAACTTGTGGGATGGAGTTTGCAGGGAACACAGCGTTCGCCACTGAATCTACGCACTTTAAGCGCGAGAACTTGGTCAAACACGGTGAGAGCCGAACACAAGAAGCCAGAAGACCGAATTTCAAATCCTGGCCACAGCATGTAAAGTTTCAGGGACTTGTTGTAGCTGGTTGTTGTTAGTGTTGATTGGTGTAGTTTTCAAATTAAAGAAATCTGTTAATATACAGTTTGTAGTTGTGGTGCTCCTTAATTTTTGGTGGGTGCTCCTATATTTTTGCTGGTGCTCCTAACTTTTTGAAGTTGGGAGCGCAAGTGCTACAAAGTAAAAAAGTTAATTTCAAGCCCTGTCAAGATGCAGCAAAATTAACTGGACTTGCTAAGAGTGAGAGTGTAAAGGCTAAAAAGTAATTACTGCCAGTTACATCTTTATGTCTGTGCGTTTTCAAAGCCAGACAGCATGACTGTTTGACCTGGACTACTCACCTGGACTATCTTCTAACAAGGAAACGCTAGCTAAACCAAGTAGCTCACCAGGCAGTTGGCTTACATCCACCCAGGCTGGGTTTTTCCCACTACGGGGATCAGTCTAGTAGTCGTTTGATTCAGAGCTAAATGTGCTGGCGTTCACAAGGCTAACTAATTTAGGATACGGAGCTTTGGCCACTGCATGTAAGACACAAAATGTACACTCAACGGGACTAAAGCAGTCACATGACGAGCCACCAAGTCCAGCCAACAGTCCAGAAAGGGGGGGGGGCAAAAAGATGAGATTTAAAAAGGCTTTTAGAGCACTAGCCTTCTGCTGCTGGATCCCACTACACCTCAATCTCACACACAGAGGAGGAGGAGAAGGAGGGAGAGAGAGAGAGAGAGAGTGTGTATGTGTATATCGCAATAGCAGCGCTGTGGCTGGAGTCAAATCCTTTCAATTAGAGTCTAAGAGAGGAGCCGTGTGGAGCCCAGCAAAAAAAAAATCTCATCAATCCTGCTCAAGGACTGTGCACTGGCAAGCCTCTTAAAAGCCCCTCCTCTGCAGCCAGAGCGTTGAGTCACAGTGACTGCATGGACGGGGTAGGGGAGGGGGAAAAAGGGAAAAAAAGGGGGAAAAAAAATCAATTCAGGCTTCCAAGTTGTGATTTTGTTTACTGTGGAAAAGGCCTGGCTGGTTCAGTACAGCGCTTTGAGACTGAGGGGGATGGGAAAAGGCTGAAAGAATAAACTGATGGGGGAGAAAGAAAAGATGTGGGTGGGTGGGTGGATTGGGGGATTAGGAGGTGTAAGAGAGAAGAGGGGAGGGGATGTGGGAGGGCACAGAAAATAAATTAAGATAGAGGTGGGAGAACCAATATTATGAAACACCCCCGTTCTTTCAGTCTGGAGAGCATTTGAGTTAATGCTAGCAAACATCCACTTCAGATAACAGTTACTTAAATGTTCGATCATTCCTGGAACCTAATCTGTTCTAATGACATACAGTAATTATAAAATATATATTAAGAAAAAGTCTACTTTGTGTAAAAATTTCATGCACACAGGAGCACAAATATGCTGGCAATTGTCTAATTAGCTTACTTTCCCTTTTTTCCAATTAGAAAGGCTTTGTTTTTTTTAATATATTGACCAATGCTTTGCACACAGAGCTTCAAAATGGACACGCTGAGCTTAGTCTATTAAAGATAAATCCCATTAGTGTTAGGTAACAATTATCAAGGTCACAAAAAACCATGAGATCATTCATGTTAGCCGTAATGTAGTTCATTACAATCACCTGTAGTGATAGGAGTGAAGTAATAAAGCTCTAATGAAAACATTTCTAATCATTTTCCATCTTTCATTTGACAGGGGCTCTCTCTTTAACGCACGAGTCAAGGGGTGAGGGGGAGGGGTGTTAGAGTGATGGGACAAACCATGAAAGAGGTGGGTTTAGAGCAGGCCTATTCAAATGGCGGCCCGCGGGCCACATGCGGCAGACAAGCAACTTCCGAGTGGCCCAGCCCACTTTTTCAAGATTTTTCTTAATAAAAAAAACACTCCTAGGCCAATTCAACTAGCGGACCGCGGGCCGGATCCGGCCCTTTTGAATTTCCGCCAGACTGTCAGGAAATCAGTGAGTGATTCCTGTGATATAATAAAGCAATGGGATTTGAATGATGATTGGTTGGTAGTCCCCCGCTACTTTCGCCAAGATTGGCCAATCCGAGCACAGAAGCTGCCATATTATTAGCCAATCGCAGCCGAAAGAGGCGGGATTTGTCAGAAAATGGGTGTTACCTAGCTAACAGTAACGAAAGAGAATCCAGCCACACACTCAGCGAGGGGGAAATCACACACAGCGAGGGGAAAATCACACACAGCAATGGACAATGTGTGTAGTTTTAGCTCGTGATGTATCTACGATCAGAGTTCTCGTTTAGAACCATTGCTAGACACCCCACCCCCATAAATGGACCCGGTGCGAAATCACGTTAGCACCCACCAGCCCCCCCCCCCCGGATGGACACCACGATATTCTGTGGCCCCCGAACCCCCAGTGACTTTCGTATCCGGCCCGCTTGCTATTGTAATTGAATAGCCCTGGTTTAGAGAAAGGTTCCTGCAGTCATGCTCAGGAGCAGGAAAGAGAAAAAAGGTAAGGGGGAAAAGGAGAAAAAGCAGTAGTACCAGGCTCACCTGGTTCTTGTGCACTGCCAGACTCTGCTGCCTCCATCCCATCCGCACTGTCTTCATCTTCAACCACAGCCTTTCCTCGACCTCGACTCCTGAGAGTAAGAGAGAAGGTGTTATGGTCTGGAAAAGTCCATCAGAAAGAACAAAATATCTTGTTTTCAGGGTGAGTGTGAACACATTTCCTCTTACCAAGTCATTCATGGGTAAAGACAACTGAACACACAGCAGCAGATACGGCTGGATTATTTTTATTAAATTAAAAAACATTGACTGACCTGGACTATAGCATTTTGAAGTCTGTTTATAAGCCTGATGCGTATTTTGTTTGAGTATTTTTTTTTTATTGTTTTTTATTTTTTATTGTTTATTTCTGGTCTCCTTTTCTGTGATGTCACCACCTCTCTCAACACATTTTAAAGGTAACTCAATCGTTACCTTTGTATTACAAAGGGGACTTGCCCATCTATTTTTTAAGGGATCAATATTAGGCCCATGATCATCTAATTATTTAGCTGTGTTCACGCAAACTGAAGGCAATAATAAGATATTTTGAGGAGAACAGGAGAAGAAAAGAGGAGAAAGAGGAGAAGAAAATATGCCAAAGATTTTTAAGCCCCACTGCAGTTCAGTCATGTGTATTTTAAGTGGCATCTTAATTCACTAATCAAAGCAAACCTGCTTATACATCTTCATATTTCAGTTTAACAAGCAGCAACCGGTCACTCAACTGAGTGAGTAATAGGGAGAAAGGGGGGGGGAACAAGAGAGAGAAAGAAAGCGTGCTGCTTCGTTGCAAAACGGGGACTACTCTGAAGAACCAAAAACAGAACATAGTTTGAATACAGCACTTTCTTTCTCTGTAAAATACAACGAGACAATGTCTGTTACCTTGATTTTCTGGATAAAAAAGAAGAAAAATCATCAAGAGTAATCCATTCAAACTTCTGACTGCTGACACATTATTATCTGGAAATTGTTGGCCCCATTCATATGAAAACGAACAAAGACCGTGTTTGTGTTTCCGTATTTTAAAGCTGCCATCCAGTTGAGCGCCAGCCTGCGGCTCACCTGAGTGAGTCATAAAGGTATTTAATGCATGTGTCATCAGCAACCCTCCTTACCTCAACTCCACCAGCACCCTGCGGGGTTCTCCCCGTCGCTAAGGAACGCCAAGCTGAAGCGTATTTAATTTCTGCAACAAGCAAGAGATCAGCCGGTGATGAGAGACAAGGGACAAGACTACTTCTCTCTGGGAAAATCAAACTGGGACCGAGGAAGACCTCGAGTTTACCCTGCTCTCATTTCCCAAGAGCTAAATGAGTGGGGTCTGGGGGCGGGAGGGTGTTTTCACAGCAAGCGTGACGCAACTTCTGCATTGAAAAACAGTCAGACGCAATTTCTTTTGAGTGGCATCACTGGCGTTATTTTGTTTTATCCCTGATCTGACCTATTCAGGTATTGCACAAAAATGTGTGCTTTTATATCTATCGCTACAAGGTTGGACACACTTTACAGAGAGATGATGTACTCTAGTGAGAAAGTTTAGCTCGCATTCCATTTCTGAACAAAATATTTAAATTAAAGAGCATCATTCCTTTTCCCCCAGATGCAAAATGAGTGCAGTTTTCTGCTAATAAAGCTTTTTTATGGACAATATCAACTTTTGTTTTTTGCATTTGAGCCACATGATAAAACCAGAGGCTATGGCAACAAGCTTTTCAGTTGACACTGGTTCTCACCGGCATGATAAGGCAAGGATAAGATCAGCCTCTGTTTGTCTCCTTTACTATCAAGACACTTTATTTATGATCTGACTTGAGTCAGATATGAAACTACCTTTGAATGTGGTTTGAACCTGATTCAATCATGTGGCTTTCAGACTGTAGAAAATCTGTCCTGGTCAAATCAGATTACTAAACTCACTAAACACACAAAAATCCATTGCCTTGACATCCCTCAATCATTTATAAAGTTACTTAACAGTAAAGGAGACAACCGACCTATCCAACAACATTAAAACGGCTCCATTCTGATTATGCTATTAATCAGATGTTCTAAATTACACACACACACAAAAAACTGTCCGAACACAGCTACCACTCATATGCATACTAGTGATCCACTTTTTTGGCCCGAAACCGAACGCCGAAACTAAAACACAGAAAGAAATTATTATTACTAAATTATTAAAAGAATCTGTTACAAAACTATGAACATATTTAGCATTCAAACAATGCACAATATAATCTACAATTAGAAATAAAATATTTTACTTGGCCCCACACACACTGAATAGCGTAAAAGTAAGATAGCTGAAATATTACACAATTAAATATCTTCTCTCATAAAACAAGTATTCAAGCGCATTTTAATATTCTGAACAAAGTGCATGAGCAAAGTGCATTCAGAACAAGAGCTTTAAAAACTGGTGAAAGATAGACAACATTCTCTGGAGTCCTTTAACAAAATAGTGTATTAAAACAGAGACTGGCAGCCCATATCTTAACCATAATCAC
>JBBJLR010000013.1:7792793-7803378 GCA_037577145.1 Brachypetersius gabonensis | reverse complement strand
CCCCGCCCACCTGCTTCTCTTCCTCCGTAGTTTTACTCCATGACGATTAACACTTGCATCGCTAAACACTTGCGGCTCAAACATTCATAACAGTCATCTAAAGTAAATATAATTAGCAAAAAGACTTAAAAGATAGATTAAAGATGTTCTTTTAACAGCATTACTTTGCTCCGTTTTCGTCTAACGTTGCACATGACCTCCGATCATCTCACTTGTTTTGCCAATAATTAGTCACACTTCATATCTCACTTAGCTTCATAATGACCAGGTTAATGACATCTTCTATATTATATCCTAGTGTTGCAAACTGTAAAAAAGTACTCAAAGTGGAATCCTAGTGGAAAGGGAGTAATGGTGATAAGTGCGGGGTACATTCTTTACTGCTACATGCACGAAGCTAATATAAATTAATTAATTCATTCGTTTTCCGAAGTGCTTATCCGAGAGGGTCGCGGGGAGCTGGAGCAGATCCCAGCCGATTTACGGGTGAAAGGTGAGGCTCACTCTGGACAGATCGCCAGACGTGACTGCCATCACAGTGTAATTATATTTTGTATTTATATTAGCTGTGTGTATGTAGCAGTAACGAATGTTGACTGCACTTACAACCATTACTCCCTTTCCACTACGACTGCACTGTCGAGTACTTGTTTTTACGGTATCCAACAATCTCGACGTTTCCCATTGGTGGGCACATTTGGGCCATGAGCTGGCCGTCTTGCAACCTGCAATGAGAGGTCTCTCAAAAAACTACTACTAATAATAATAATAATTTATAATTTGTTAATAATTCATAATTTATGATGATTTTCTCCTAATTTTTTCGGTTTCGGTCAAAAGTTTTTTACTGTGTCCACATTAAAGGAAATAATTATCATGTCCTATCTTGCACCTTAATTTGTTTTTATATAATTGCGTGGAATTAGTCATGAGTTTAATGCTTTTTAATGGACAAAAATACTTAAATAACTAAATGGAGTGTTAAATTTGTCTTGTCTTTTTTTTGCTGATCCGAAAATTGATCCGTGACTTAAAACTGTGATCCGATCCGAACCGTGAGATTTTTGATCCGTTGCACCACTATTAAATAGTCATGAACACAACGTTTGCTACTGGAAATCTGAAAAACAAATGGCAGGAAATGGTACTGGAAATCTACCAGTTTTTAACTAGAGATGGCTCAGATCCATCCATCCATAGGTTACATGTATGTACTGTAAATACCCGAAATTTGCAGAACCCACGAATTGTGAAAAAACGCCCTGAACTGCTGTATCCTGCAGTGCTAGAATGTAAAACACTGATATTACCCTTCTATAGACTGCACTTTATTTCATGCACATGCATTTTCTTTCGTATAAGCAGATGAAAACAGTAATAAATTAATTTAATTTACAGTAATAAAAATACAGGGCTTTAAGAAACACTCCGGAAACCGTTCTGATGCTGGAATTCTGGACAGCAGCTGCCAGAGATGCGTCACAGGGCAGCATATATGGTTGCTTTGTATTCTCTCAACAGCACGAAAAAATCATATATTGGCAAAAAAAAAAAAGGAGAATATTTGTGGTTTCTTAGTTTGGTTCTAAGAAAGAATCTGTGAACGACTGAGGCCATGAACTTCACAGGGGAACGCTGTATTTCTTCCTTTAGAGTGTTGGAGCTCAAAGAAAGATCTAATTGCCAGTTTTCAGTGAAGACATCAGGCAGAAATGTGGTGTTGCAGCTCTCTCTCCAAGAGACGAAGCAGTAAGAGAATTTAATATACCCTTTCACATGCGGCACGTTCATCAAGAAAGTCATTTTAAGCTAAAAAAACTATCTACCAATGGCGTCACAAATCCACTTGCCTCAGAGCTGCATCAAGAAGGCGCTGCTCTGGAGCCTTGATACATGACTACCACGGTCCACAAGGCTGGTGCAACTGGTGTACACAGAAACTTTTGGAGGAATGAGGACAGTCATCTTCCCTCCAGCATGTCCCGTTTTTGAGAGAGCTAAAAACTTTCGAGGCCCTCTGCAGCCCTCAGTCTAAAAAAGCCCAGAGTACAAAGCTGTTCTGTGCTGCCATGGGGCTTCAGCAGCTAAAATTAAAGCGAGCGTCCTAGTTCCAGCCTCGGCCTGCCTCGCAAAGAGGGCCAAGGGGAAGATGTATAAATGGCCCTGAGGGCCTAACCAGAGAAAACTCTGCAGCCCCACCTACAGATACATCACTGACACAAGGAAGCTGATTTGATCCGATTTTTTGGAACTTAACAAAAGCAAACATTTTGGCATATTGTGTCTCTCCAATAAAGGTTTCTATGCACCTGAATATATTAGTAATCCAGTAATTATTTTTACAATTACTAGAGTACAAACAGAGTGTATAAGAGCATTTCATACACTTTTCATACAGTCTTACATAAGTACCCCTTTGTTACTGCGTAATTAAAACAAGTTTTACTGCATTTCTTGAGCTCAGGTCAGATTCTAGTTCTAAATGTACCAAAACCTGATAACCTATAGAATGCAAGACTTGACATTTACAAATTTGTTCAGTTTTACTTTAAGTCTCTCACTAGACCCCTCTTTGCCTATTTATCTAGCTCTCTAAACACACACACAGGTTTTATCTAACTATCTGTCTGTCTATAAATAGAAAGACATATAGTTAAAGTGTGTGTGTTTGCATGTGTGTACACATTCACATAAACATTCTATAGTGCTCCTCAATTAACAGCCATTAATATTTTGTTTCTTTTATTGCCCTTCATGGCTGGGCCACAGCAAACAAGCAATCGTTGCGAACTGACAGCCCAGGCTAGACAACTGACAGATTCTCCATAATTGTCAAGTCACAGACTGAAACGTTCTTGTACAACGACAATAAAACAACCGATCTAAAGACAACTGTCAAGGCTAAATTAAGACAAACGCCAGTCTGATCACTATAAAGTCAATCTTATGATTATCAAAAAAAACTACTGAGCATTCACATCATGAAAAAGCGATGCCTTGGTAACTCCCAGGAAATGACCCTAGAAGTCCTCCAGGTACTGTGGTGGTGATCGAAAGTGAACGAAATTCTGATTTCAGACCGACCATCCTGCTCTCTCAGCTGCAGGTAGAAGCCTCGACAGTCTTCGCAGGACATACACCACTCTGACTCCGTCACACAAGCCCAGGAGGCCAGCCAGATCCCCCCCCCTTTCAGGTTCAAGAACCGGACAGGAGAAACCAGCACATCCAGAAGGGCCTGCCAATCCATGGTGATCTGATCCTCTGTGCCATCTGGCGAGCTAAACCTCACCGAACTCCACTTCTATTATCACTTGCAATACACAGTCGGTGACAATTTACAAATGACAAAATGCTTTGCGGTCAGGAAATAACATCCTTTAAAGATTAAATCCATCATGCGTGTATTTGCCAGAGCCAGAAATCCGAGAGAACAGCGTCAGTCTCCAAGCAGGGACGATGAATGGAGCAACAATTGTCCATGCAGTGAAAATGACATGATAGGACAAGACTTAGTCTACCGCTGAAACAAGCCATTGATGGCAGTTTGTCCAGCTCAATCGGGGTTCTGTTCTGGGGCTGCCGGGTAACGGGTGGCGCCGCTGGAGTGAGGAGGGGTATTGTGTACACCTGCTGTCAGGGCACCATTGACTAGCATTACTGAACTCGCCTTCCAGCAGGAACTTAAAACTAGCAAAACGATTTGTTCTTGTACTTTTTAACCACATTCTACATGGCTGAAAGCTGAACTTAAAAGAAAGCACTATTATATCCAAAAGAAAATACTGGCATCACCAAGGGTGTCTTACAGAACCATTAGTGGGTTTAGGGCAGTTTCCATTTTGCACTACAGGGGGCACCAAAGAACAAGGTTGTTTAACACAAAAAAAAAAAAGAGCAACTCTACAATAATGAGTGCATGAAAAGCATAAAATCTGCTTTAGCATGCAAATACAAAGACAAAAATAAAAATTAAATGAAGAATAAAATTCTCCTTTGTCGATGACGTTTCACATGTGTAGCCATGCGACCGCTCTCACACAAGATGACTCATTGCGGAGTATGCAAATAAATCCAGGAGTAGAAGTTGTGGATCATGGACTGGAGAGCAGAACGCTCAAATGATCTGGGAAGCGTCTGACTTTGGAAAGAGCGCAGCTACAGTTCCCCATCCTCCAGGAACAAACCTCAGTTGACCTGGAAACTTGTATTACAGAAAAAAACGTTTTGTTAAATTTTAATCATGAGCCTGACCTTTTTTACTTTACTTTAGTTGTTCCTCAGAAACACTTAAATGCTCCAAAAAATTGCTGACTCAATGAGTCAATTATAGAGTCAAACATACCTTTTCGTAAATGGAACTGAACCCCTTCTCTGTTGCTACTGAAGGAGTTTAAATGTTTTTATAGAACTTAAGAAATTCCAAATACAAAGAAAATCACAGTTCATTTTAAATATGATAATATAAAAACTAAATCTCAATTTACTAAGAAACAACATGTTTGTATCTACTCTTAGATTCTTAGAGTATTACTATTATGATGAGTTCTCAATCACACTATTTTCCATGCCTGTTACCTCATCTTCATTGGAATTCAAATAATTATTTCAAGTACTGCCCAAAACAAGCAAGGAAAACATGCATCTGTGCTATAGTAACTCTGACATGTAGTCTTGCAAAAGCAGTTCATGAAGACAAAAACAAAACCCATGAGATCCATTAGACTGCTAAGTGGGTATTGATTTAAAAGGAAAAAAACGGCAGTCATCGTAGACCCACATAGATCCTCTCGGCTAAAAAACCATTAATTACAACTGACAAACATTTAGCCAATATCTAAAAGTAGCCTATTGGTAAAAAGACATACGCACATTTGCCAGGCTAGAAAATATGCATTTTAAATGGTATCTAACTTAACAACAAGCATGCTGAGGATAGGAGACTCAAAAAACCCAAACCACTCTCAGCTAGCTACCCTTCAGGCAAAAGCACATCAAACTGCTGCACACACAGCTTCTACATGATCATCTATCTATTTAAAGGCCAGATTGCACTCAAAATACAATACATGCACTGTCCAAACACTCTGGCCAAGTCTCGTCCACTGCGGATGTACTGATTTGGCTGATAAGAACCGTCCACTGACAGATACACTGTACACTCACTGTCAGACTATGTTAATCACTAACAAACACAATGAGCCAATAACTTTTTATCCCACCACTGACTTCCTACAGCCCTTTCTTCTATAAACCTGTGCAAAAATCGCTGCTGTATCACTCTCACAGACCCCTACTGCTGGTAAAAGAGTGGCGTTGCCATGGTGACCCAGGCTGCACTTACCGATGAAGGGAATGGAATCGAGTGATTCATCCAGGTTGCTGGAGCAGAAGGAGGAGTCCTGAAGCTCACCCAGTCGCCTCATGTGCATTTCTCTGCGCTCATCATTGGGCAACCAGCACACGCTGCCCCCCGCGGGCTCCGCCCCATCCGTGTCATTTACAGCCAGGATGTAGGATGGGTGGCGGAGAGGCTGAGGTGCATTTTTCCCTACTGGGGGTTTCTCCCGCAGGACCACCCCTTCCACCGGACTGCGCCCGTTTACCGGTAGACCCTTGAGGTCCTGCGGGTGTGTCCTCTGAGCATGCTGCCTCTGAGGGGTGGCAGCAGAGCATGAGGCTGACCTTTGGCCTACCGAGGTTTCTCTGCCCGTTTCTGGGATCTGCATTGTCTCCGCTCGGACCCTAGACTGCTGGCCCAGAGGCGCAGGGATGGAAACATGATTACCCACTGCAGTGGTGGCTCTTTGGTCTTTAGACTGGGGGGGCTCTTTGGCCTGGTTTTTGCTAATGCGGGACAGTCTGTCAGAAGCAGCAGCAGCAGCAGGGGGTGGGATATCTGTTCTAGAGCTCAACTGATGGGGAGCAGCTCTACCTCTGATATTGTCATTGTACCCTGTTTGGTGAGGAAAGAGCACTGCTCTCTGGGGAAGAGACTTCCGGCTGGGACGACTACCGCCCTGCTCCACTCTGCCATATCCCCGCCATTCCCCAGGCCAAGGCATACTAGGAACCACTTCGCCATGCTCTATGTAGTCCGAGGACATAATACGAGGTTTACGGACAATGCCGTCTGAAGACACGCTACGGGGAGGCCAGTTTCTTGTCCGGGATGCTCTTTCCGCCCCACTCATCCTATCCTGTGAGGCACTGCGGGGTGGAAGCATGGGAGGCCCCTGGTAGGACCGGTCATGAGATGTGCTCCGGCGTCGGATCTTGCTGCCCCACGCGGGTGGTGCACAGACGGAAGCACTATGGGAGCTTTGCGAAGCTGCCCGAAGGCTGTCCAGTCGCTCCTGAATAGTCCGGCTGTAAATGTGGAGGCCTTTGTTGTCAATGTATTCCCTGTAGGTCTGGTAAGTCCGCCAGTCAATGTTCTGATGGGAGGCTGGCGACATGTTGGAGGTGGAGGCGGCAGGAGAATAGTGAGTAGGTGGAATGACATAAGGATCTCCATGGTAACCTGGGGTGTACACATCAGCCTTGCGAGGGTGAAGGTATGCCGGGCGTCCACCAGACACGGCACCTGGTCTTGTTCTCATCATCAATGGATCTTGCCCCACATGACCCACATATTCTCCCCTAATGGCAGCACCCATGTGGCCCATGTGGACATCGGGTGACACCAAAACTGTCCGGACACTTTCATTGCGCACACACACGGCTGTCTGCGTCTTCGCGATCCTTGGAGGTGGCGAAGGGGGCACAGGTATTTCCACACGGTATCCCACATCAGAAGAAGGCCCTCCTGGGGCTATCTCTGTGGCCTCACTCATCCCAAGGGGTTTACAGTCTACTCGTGGGTAACATATGGGAGGTGGCTCCGGGATGTGACGTGCGTTTCCACTGTAGGCGTCATGACCTTTAAGGTAGGCATCCTGGGAGTAGGCCTGCGGGAGAGAGAGACGCGTGTCAGAAACTGTTTACACAAATAGCAGCCGCCATGCTTGTAGAATATACTGAGCTACTTTGATGATAACCATGACCAACAGTTCACTGCGAGCGTTCTATCATGCGTGGGAGATTTGTGCTGCAGCTTGTGTGTGGGAGTCTGACAGGTCATAAGTGTGAGCAATACTTCTTTGCGCCAAGCTGAGAAATTCTACGCTACTCACTGCGAAACATTCAGCACAAGACACTGCAGGAGAGCTAAATGTTAATCAAGCAGTGGATGCATACTTCCTAATGCTAGCACAAACTGGACTTCTGCATTTTGCAAAAGGAGGAAAGCTAAAATAAAAGCAGCCAAGCACTAATTTAAATATCATCAAAAATCATGGTGGACAATCAAACAGGTAGACACTTCCCTTTAAGTGTCAACATAGTTGTGGTGAGTACAGTCAGATGATCAGCCTCCATTTCACATGCTTAAAGCAGCAACAGATGTGTCCACAAGCACAAGGCAGCATGCCAAGCCCAAAATAATCCCAATTAATGAGAGTTAAGTGTCGTTACAAGGACTGTTTTCTACCCACCGGTCGTGTCACCACCCGTGTCCGTAGGCAAACAGACGCCAGGGGCGAGCGGCTGCCCCCATTAGCCACAGCACTAAATCGAACTTCAGTGATCATTATTCAAGAGCCACTGTAACCGAGTAGAAGCTGGTGGAGAGCAGTCTATTTTCTCTTCTCCGCAGGCTCCCAAAACACGACGGCATTGCCGTCTGTGGTGCTGCCTGTGAGTCAGGTGCCGTGGACTTTCACCTAACATACCTGCAGGGTCAGGTTACACTTCTTTCACACACCTGAATGAATCGAGGCCGATCTCATTGGCGGAGGACTTTGCCCCTCCCTTCTCAAGATGCCGTGTGAAGTTCCACGGGTCAAAGTTCTTCATCGCCAAGAATAGGCGATTGAATAAAAAGGGCGAGGCACCGCAAACATTCCTGCTGAGCTCAGAGTGGAGCCCCTACTCCCCAGTCTAAATCAAACAGGTATCATGGGGTGCACTCTTGACGTGCTACAGGCTACGTGATATCAGGCTTAATAATAAAAAAAGATTCATTTCAATTAACAGCCAGGGATGCGAAACCACTGTCGACAGCCAGACATGCAGGACATCTGTGAACGAGACGATGACAACATGTAGTTCATCTGCTTACCACAGTAGTGATCTCCCGTGAAAACTGCAGCCATTACATCACAGAGCGGCGCAGAGAGAGAGGGAGAGAAGAGGGGGGAAAATAGACAGACACATATTATAAGGCATCTAAGCCCAAAAGTAGTTAGTCCGAGTGAAGACCGTCCCTCTAATTGAATTATTCTACGCAAGACGCTAAAAATACACCAGAGCGGCGGTGGCACCACCGTGGGTGACGAGGGACCGTGGGAAGACGGACGTGAAGCTGTGGGAAGACTGTCGCCGTTGCTGTTACTTCAGCAATGCCACCTGCTCGTGTCCGTCGTTTCTTCTCCAGAAAGGGCTGGAGGTGGCCGTAGCCAGCCTCCAGCGGCGGCAGCAGTGGTAACGGTTCCCTCCCCATCTCTGTCCATCTGTAGCCAGATTACCACCAGTGTACACGCGCGCACACACACACACAAGCACGCCCACGGCTGCTCGCCTCTTCTGCTACCGCTCACTCGGTTCCTCTCTCTAGAGCTGCAACCATTCACATGACAGAGGCAGCTGCTTCATTATACATTCTGTTCAGATAGCCCAGCCACCCCTCCTATTCTGCCTTCCTCTCTCACCCTCTCTCTCCCTCACACTCACACACTCACACACACAAACAAACCTGTCCACAACACAGAGCAGATCAGCTGATCCAGCCTGTTCTTCCGTGAGCCTCCTACCCCTTCTCTCGCAGCTGAAAGCAGTCTTTTTTTTTTTTAGGTGTTCGACACCATCCCTCTAATTTCAACCTAAAGAGGTTTAGCCCTTTAATCTCCCTGCACAGCTGACAACTCTGTCAGGACATGTCACATCATTGCCTTATTACACGGCCAAATGCCACCATCCACCACCACCACCACCACCACACTTCCCAATACAGGCAAGCTGCTAGAGGAATAACGTACACAAAAGGAATTATGGTATTTCTAGCCTTTTGAAATAAAACTTTGATTCCACTTTCAGTTCTGAGATCAAGATTTGATTCAAAGATTAAAAGGTTAAGATTCAATTTTTGACTAATGTCAAAATCGATACCTTTTTCCAACTGCAAGGCTCATTTTTCAATTTTAAAGTCAAGCATTGATTAAATTTTCGGTCATGATAAGATTTTATTTGATTTTGAGGTCAAGACATAAATCAATTTTCAATTCTGCGAATAAAGTTAAAATACATCTAATTTTAATCAACACTACACCTAACTAAATAATCCTTTTTAAAAAATGAAGCAGCTTCAGAAGAAAAAAATTCTCTCTAGTCATGTCTTTAGCATCTGCCCCAAGCCCTGCCACACTTTACTCTGATCAGAGGCATCCAGATCCCTGGTTTTAATAACTGGTACCGGT
The DNA here is from genome assembly GCA_037577145.1 of Brachypetersius gabonensis. Lineage (NCBI taxonomy): Eukaryota > Metazoa > Chordata > Actinopteri > Characiformes > Alestidae > Brachypetersius > Brachypetersius gabonensis. Next base: position 7,793,863 of record JBBJLR010000013.1, on the reverse strand, counting down.
TTTAAAAAAGATGCCAAATGCCAAACTTATAAACTGCTATCGTTACACCCTCACAAACAACAAAGAACAAGACCACAGCAACAGATGTGCACTGGACAAACAAGGGAGGAAAGGTAAAGAGAGGTAGCCGGGAAGGGAAGGAGACTGTTTACAGCTTGTGCTCTTGGGTGATGCTGGTTCACTCAAACAAAAAATGTTTGTCTTGCAAATTCCTTCTACCCCGCAACAGTATTTAAGATGAAACAGCCATGAGAATAAACAGTCTTCCTGGATTTTGCTTAGTTAGCATAAAATGTTGTCCAAGATAATTCCGTTAAAAAACAAACTAGACAGATGGTACTAAAGAACTAAAAGTAAATGTGTGTGTGTATACACATACACAGGCACACACACACACACGCGTATATTAATTATAGATGATGGGCATACTGGCACGAATCAATCAAATCAATCAATAAAACAAAAACAAAAAATTATCACTGTCTAAAATATGTACAACGCTGCCCCTTCACAAAAAAAGGAAAAATGATGAATTCACAAATACAAATTGTTGAAGATGAACTACAACAATAAGTAAAGTCAGGACAGTGTGCATAACCCTGAAATCACAGCCTAATCTCGAGCAGTTCCTAATAAATAACGTTCATCCAGAGCAGAGACATACAACCTAAGCTAAGCATCACTCAACACCGACCTATACAGTTACGCTGTTCTAGCAGACCATGCTACAGTTTAGCCCTTGCTAATAAAAACAGTGAAGTCCTACTTTCAGAGCTCCGGAGGGACGCTTCAGCACTCCAGTCTAGAGGTAGCCAATACAATGATTAACTATCAGCATTATAGGATGGGGGCTTTTTTACACTGCTACAACACTGACTACCAATTCTGGGCTTTGATGTACTTGTGGTAGTCCACCACAATATCACCACTGCCCGCCACAGTAATACCACTGCGCCCCACAGCCTCACCGCTGACCGCCACGGCCTCACCGCTGAGCGCCACGGCCTCGTCGCTGAGCGCCACGGCATCGCCGCTGAGCGCCACGGCATCGCCGCTGAGCGCCACGGACT
>JBBJLR010000013.1:7762291-7778924 GCA_037577145.1 Brachypetersius gabonensis | reverse complement strand
TGTGTGTGTGTGTGTGTGTGTGTGTGTGTGTGTGTGTGTGTGTGTGTGTGTGTGTGTGTGTGTGACTGTGTGTGTGTTTCCATGTTCTCGTTGTGGTGTCGTGGATTTCCCTCAGGGACTCCAAACAAGTCCAAAAATGTGAGTGTGTGTGTGTGCGCGTGCATGCCCTGTGGAGTCCCTGCCTCCCGCCCATAGACCCCAGGATAGGCTCCGGCTACCCACAACCCTAGTAAAGATTACAGAAAATTAATGAACTAATTGAATAAACATAATTGTCATAATGTATTTCATATTACATTATGTTATCATTACAGAATTCATTATGTGGTTGTTATGTGTCGGTTACATCTCTTTCAATAGTTTACCAAACCACCACATGTGCGCCCCCTTGTGGCCAGTCTTATAAAATGAATTCTGTTCAGAATGTTCATTTGACAGAAATTAAGATAAAGATAAATTCTTTTTACAGGGCATTGTTGTGCATTATGAAGTTTTACTTGTGCTCTATTATTTAAATTTGTGCTAATGCTTATAAACATCCTTTTATTGTTGTACATTTTAACACACCCACAAATTGTGTTATGTGGTCACATGACCTTCATAAGAGTTATTCTATTTTAATCTATGAGTAATTTTCACTTATTGTTTGTTTTTACTGTGCTCTCTCAGCTGAGCGGCCGGTGAGGGTGTACGCCGACGGCATCTTCGACATGTTCCACTCGGGACACGCCCGCGCCCTCATGCAGGCCAAAAGACTCTTCCCTAACACGCACCTCATCGTGGGTGGTACGTTCAGCCTGAAACAGACACACACCCACGAGGGAGCAGGGGAACTGAGCAGTAGACCCAATCTTCAGGTCAACTGTGTCACCAAATCATTCTTGGCCCAGTTTTTTCTGAAATCATTTTAGGTTACTGGAGAATTAGCTTTAGTTCTATTCTTAGCAATTGGGACACCAGTCAAATTCACAAATTGCAGCATTTCTGTAACTGGATCAAAGTAGCTTGGAGCCACATGCATGACTGGTATCCAGACAAGTGACAAAGTAAAAAACACAGATAAATGGATGGAGAAACATGGTGCAGATTCCATAATAGAGTTAATACAATGTCTCTTCCTGCTCTGGAAAATGCTGAGCAGGCCCAGCTGACTTCAAGTGTGCGTCAAGACAATTAGATTTGCCTTTCAAATAAATTCAATATTGAAAGACAGAGCTTCAGTCTCAAAGGCTCCTGGTTCAGTAGGACTAGTGACTAAAGTGACCTCTGCATTTAGACCTTTGGGAAACATGTCAAGGACCAGGACTGGTGGAACTGAAGAGCTCCAGTGCTCTTCTTTTGCGCCACTTTGAGTCCCCTTAGAACAGGGGAGTCGAACTCCGGTCCTGGAGGGCTGCGGTTCACCTCCCCAGTTAATTTTCAGGTTACGTGAATGTGTTTGAGGAGGAGAACCATCAATCTGTGCTGGACACCGGCCCTCCAGGACCGGAGTTTGACACGAATGCGACTCAAAGTGGGGCAAAAAAAGGCACCAGAGCTCTTCAGGTCTGGTGCTCTGTATTAGAGGAATAGTATGAAGAGTATGTAAATAAAACGCTATGGTCTTCACAGTCATCAGATCTTCAATTTTTCCGTGGGAGGTTCTGGAAGGTGTCTGTCTAAGGGTCTTCCATTCCTCCAGTGCAGTTCCAGGGATTTATAGAATCTGCGATGAAACACATTGTAGATGTCCAGGCCATTTTTCTTGAATTTGTCCTCTATCCTGTGTAAACTCATCCATAGAGTTTTCTTATAACAACTTCTCTCTCTTCCTCTCCTCAGTGTGCAGTGACGACCTCACACACAAGCTAAAGGGTTTCACGGTGATGAATGAGGACGAGCGCTACGATGCAGTCACACACTGTCGCTACGTAGACGAGGTGGTCCGCAACGCACCATGGACCCTCACACCTGAGTTCCTCACCAAACACAGGGTGAGTGGCTAGAAGGACAGTGGGATGTGGTGTGAAAGGGCTGGGCGACCTGATCACAGTATATTTTATCATATTAACCAGTAAAAATAACAGTTATTGCATATCTTTGAAATGGTGACTTTATAGGAGAGAGAACATTTTGTGGGGAAAAGAAGACTAAAAAAGTTAACTGTCCCATAATTTAGCACAGAAGGGCCTTAAAGATCTGTGAGATCTTTGTTGTGCTGATGCTAGTGAATGGCTATACCTTTTCTCACTCTCCATCTAGCTAGAAAAACAGTGCCTTCTTGTTTGCTGAAGTTGCAGTTGTTCAAAAACTTTGCTGCAAAGAAACAACAAACGAATAGAACAGCATAACGGTTTTACTGAAAACCCCTGAAATGCTCGTCATCAATAAGAAGAAACAAGTTAGTGTTATCATTTCATCACGCAGGACTGCGTTTTTTTGATCAGCAGGAAAAAAGTGGACCTTTTTATATCTGCTTCAGCTTGACAGCTGTCTTTTGATGCTTCCAGATCGACTTTGTAGCCCACGATGACATCCCCTATTCATCTGCAGGGAGCGATGATGTTTACAAGCACATTAAGGATGCAGGTGAGTCCTACAGAGTCTCTGGTTTGTTCTCTGTGTCAGAGAAGATACTATCCTACAGAGTTCCAGACAGCATTTTTCAGTCCTGCCATGAGAGCGAACCATCTGCTCTGATCCACTTTGGTTTCCACAGGAATGTTTGCACCCACTCAACGAACGGAGGGAATCTCAACCTCTGACATCATCACTCGCATCGTCAGGGACTACGACGTTTATGTGAGGCGGAACCTCCAGCGTGGCTACACCGCCAAGGAGCTCAACGTCAGCTTCATCAACGTGAGTTCTGTAAAAAATCACGGTGTGTCCAGATCCCTCACCAGCAGCTCTGTTGGAGTCTGTCGCTCTGTTCCGCCCTGCAGGAAAAGAAGTACCACCTGCAGGAGCGCGTGGACAAGGTGAAGCAGAAGGTGAGGGATGTGGAGGAGAAGAGCAAGGAGTTTGTGCAGAAGGTGGAGGAGAAGAGCATCGACCTCATTCAGAAGTGGGAGGAGAAATCCCGCGAGTTCATCGGCAACTTCTTGCAGATGTTCGGGCCGGAAGGAGCTTTGGTGAGTGACCTGTCATCCATGCAGATAAAAAGTTTTTCTGTTTTTCGACGTTTTCAAATTGAGGTTTGGGTACACAAGAGTGGCGTTGTGTGAATTTGCAGTTGGGTGACTTAGTGTTCACTATGGACACCCAAACACACACACATCATGTACCCCTTTTCCACTACACTAGTGCCGGTGCCAGGAGAACCATCCGGGACCCGGCCCGCATTTACACTAGACAGGAGCTCAGCGTGATTATGACAGGCCACGCCCACTAAACAGAAACAAACAGTTACAGCATTTATCAGACACTTTTATCAGAAGTGACTTCCATTCCTTAACTACAGGGGACAGTCTCCCTGGAGCAACTTGGGGTTAAGGGTCTTGTTCAGGGACCCAGTGGTGGTGCTGAAGGTAGGATTTGAACCCATGACCTCTTGGTCCAAAGGCAAGTATCCTACCTCAGTGTCCAAATGCAGCTTATTCAAGAAGGAGATCGACATACACAACGATTATGTGTAAGACTCCACCCACCGCTCGTGACATCACGGGTTCTTGCTATGAGACCAGCAGAGTTTAGTTGCCGGTTCGGTGCTTTTTTCTGTGGAAAAGCGCGGCACTGGTTCCAAACTTCCCTCAGCACGGGAACCAGTGCAGTGGAAAAAGGGGAATGGTTTGCTGTTTTTTAAGCTATTGTTTAAGGGAATTGTGGTTCATTGACCAATAGAACCAACAATCTGTTCCCAATTCACACTATGTATGCGTCAGTAATGAAATCATGGATTCTGATTAAATTCTCTTATTCGAGTTGGTAACTCTAATAACATTGTCTCTAAAAAGAGACCGCTTGAATGAAATATTTCTTAAAAGCATTTTAGTTCATGGTCTGAATAAACGACGCCAAAAAGAGGTGGCCGCTTACTTTTGGTCCTGACTGAACTCAAGCTGGGTGCAAAAGTTTGGCTGCATTTCTGTGGGGATCACACACTAATTACATTGTTTATACAGGTACTGGAAAAAAATAATACATTAGTAATTGGGTGAATAGTTGTGAAACTATGGGTGAAGGCTTCTTTTAAACTTACACTGAGACCCATTTTCTCCCCAGTCTCTGCCAAGGGGGGTGTCCATCAGTTTTGAGCTGACCATGAATGGGTTCATTCTGTAGTTTGGCTGCAGTGAAATTGGAAGACATGGTGCACCTCACATTAGGAGTCTTGGGTCTTGTGATAAAGTCATTCCTGTGTTTCTTCCTCTCCGAACAGAAGCACATGTTGAAGGAGGGGAAGGGACGCATGCTGCAGGCCATCAGCCCCCGCCAGAGTCCGTCCAGCAGCCCGACTCGCGAGCGCTCACCCTCGCCCACCTTCCGCCTGCCCTTCTTCACTAAGACCTCCCCGCCCTCCTCGCCCTTCTCAGAGCGTGCCCAGTTCGGCCCCCAGACCATCAGCGAGGACGACGACGACGAAGACGATGATCTTTAAGGCCGCAGGCGCGAAACCGCAAAAACGAAACATAGTCAACGTCTCTGTCCCTCAGCAAGTGAGGCACCGTAAGAGGATCGGCCAGGGCGGGGTCAGATAGCTGGTCTAGTGTAAAGTGGCATGTCCCGTACTCGGTGTGTGATGGTGTTAAGGCATGCCAGCATTCAGACTTTAGCAGTTCACTTCTTTAACGGATGGGTTTTGAGAAAGGCTTCGTTTTCACTCCACTGTGATCAGTTTTATCGCTTGTTTTAAACCAAAGGTCTTCAACCCAGTCCACATCTTTTTGTTCCTTTGCCAGGGGGACATAATCTGTGCCATTTCTCGAGATACTGGGGAATCGAGTTCCATTACCAAACAGTTTGAGCAACACTTTACTGAAGGGCAGCATTCATAAAGCTAGATAAACTTGAATAGAAGCTTAAACAAGCATCACTTGTCGTAAAAAAGCCAGTTTGTCTGTTTTTACCACCAACTCGACCCTTATTGGAATAAGCTTTTATAAACATCTGTATATATGTTTGTCAGTTGTCTTTGAAAGCTTATGTAGGCTCTAGAAATGCTGCCATTCAGTAAAGTGAAAGTGATCATTCTGTCATACGTGAACACACCACAGTACTCAATGTGAACAGCATGAAATACTTCCTCTGTATTAAAACCCATTCACCAAGTGAAGCAGGGAGCAGCCAGGAACACAGCGCCCGGGGAGCAGAGTGTGGGAACAGTACTATTCTCGGGGTACCTCAGAGATGCTTAGCAGTCTTGGGAATCGAACTCACAACTTCCTGATCGCAGGGTGAACGCCCTAACCACTAGGCTTCCAGTGAACCTTTTACTAAATCACATAATGAATCAAACTTAGGCAAGACTCACCAGTATAATGAACACTTTCTCTTTTCTTTTTTTTTGTCACAGTTGTCTTTTTCAGCACAAGTCACGAATACCTCATTGTTTATTACACAGACATTTTTGAACAGGTGGTGGCCAAGTGGTTAAGGAGTTGGCCCTGCAATTGAAAGGTTGTGGGTTTGAATCCCAGGACTGCTAGGGTCATCACTGAGGTTCCCTTGAGTAAGGTACCGTCCCCACACTCTGCTCCTCGGGCGCTGTGTTCACTTGGTGAATGGGTTTAAATACGGAGGAAGAATTTCGTGCTGTTCACACTGTATGACAGAATGGTCACTTCACTTTCAAATACACATTCACTTTCAACGTATCACAAACGAGAAATAGCTAAAAGCCCAAATGTTTTTTTTTTAAATCCTACAGCTACTATGGCGTTCAATGCCTGAATGATGTTACTTGTGGAACATTGCTTATTAATAATTAAGGAAAAGAGCACAAATTCAGATTATATTGGGACCGTTTGGACAATTTCCTGGACTTGGGATAAGCTTAGTCTTGGAGTAAATTGCTGTGTCACTAAAACAGTTTTTTAACTTGCTACACCTGGTAAGTCTATTAAATATGTTTTAAAATGTGTAAAACAATATAAAAAAAAATAATTATCGAAACTCTGCGCCGGAAGATTAATATAATACCGTGCTGAAAAATGTCACGATACTGGCTTGCGTCGATATTTATTCTCCCATCTCTACGTTTTAGTCTCGGCTTAGGGCTCAGTTGAGGTCTGGGAAACTGAAGCATAATGTTAAAAGCGGACATTCTCAAATCAGCACAAAAGAACAGGAAGGCCTGTGTAATAGAATACATTTATTTTTTGGCACAATACACCATGAACACACCACTGTGGGGATAGTATTGCGTTTCTCCTTTTTCTGTTTTCCATAGTTATATTTAATAGAAATATTTGATTTGTTTCCTTACCGCTTGGGGTGGATGGGCATCCGCTATAAAGCCCTGACAGTTTGAACTGTGTGTCAGTGTTTCTCTGACAAGGTCAGGTCTACCAGAGTCGTTCTGAACTGAATGTTATGACCGGTCTTGTCATGTTCTGCAGAATCAACTCTGTTCAGTGTTGGAAATTAGGTTCCTTGTTTAGCCAGGTGAGGTTAAAGCAGGTTTGCACATTAGGGGTCATGTATGATTCTGGATCAATACGCGTGAAACCTTCAAGGCCTCGGATCTTTTGATCTCTTTGTAATCAATCTGTTTCTTCCCATATTTTATTAAAGCAAGTTGAGATGGTATGATAACATTGTTCTCCTTCAATACTGAAACCTTGAGTACCAGCTGATGCCAGTATCACTGTTTTCCTTACAAACTATTAACCTTTTAAAGGAAAAATGTACTCAATGTGGTCGATCAGGCAGTTCATGCTCCGAGTGCACAGCTTGTTTAGTTTAGAACTAAACAAGTTTAGTTTAGTTTAGAACACCTTCACTGTCCCTCGAAATCAACAGTCACTCAAGTCCAGAACGTTTCTTAACCCGCTCAAACCACATCCAGCTCTTCAATAAGGTGGAGCAGACTTGTAGATGTGGTTTAGGATACAGTGACTGTGCAGTAAAACTGTAAAAACAAACCAAACTGTGGAGCCGAACGTAGCCAAATTGCTCACAGTAAGTCATGCCATGTCCTAAACCCTGTTTACAATTCTATTACATTACAGTCCTTTGGCAGATATGAGGACACATACAAGTTTCAGGACAGTGGGAGAATCAGAGCAGAGTTCTAAATCTTCTGTAAGAGTAATGCAAGTGCATCAGGAGAGGAGATGCTCTCTGAACAGTCTTCAGTTTTTGAAGATGGAGAGAGATTCTGCTGCTCTGGTTACCTTACGCAGATCATTCCACCAGCGGAGAAGCAGAATGAGACCAGTCTGGACTGGGTTTACCTTGTGTGTGTGTAGGGATGACAGAACCAGACGATGTTCCCTGGAGGAGTGGAGGGAGCGAGTAGGTTTAGCAAATGATGGGATTAAAGTAGCTGGGAGCAGACCCAGCCGTCACTCTGTAGGCAAGAGTTAGTGACTGAACTTATTTGTTCTCTGCACTGAAATAATGAGCCACGTCGTCTCGTCTCTCTGTGTATCTGTACAGTATATAGCAGAGATGACAATAAAGTTGACTTTGACTTTAATCCAGGCAGCCATGAGTAGCCAGTGTTGGTCAAATAGCAGTGGAGTGAAATGAGACTTTATGAGTTGGTTGAAAACCAGCAGTGAAGACCCACTAGGAGAGCGTTGCGAGGTGAGAAACACTGGATGTGGCTTGACTGAGTCCGGAGAAGTTTTGAGGATCTGTTTACAGAAAAGATTTGGCTGGCTACTGACTTACAGTGTTAGCCATGTTAACATTGGAGCCCGAGTTCTAAAGACTCCAAACACGTCTTGGCTCATGGATCACATCTCAAACGCTCGACTGGCCAACAAGACCTGAACTGGGATCCAAACCACACACCGCTACTTCACATGCTACACCACTGAATATTGTGAAGATTTTTTTTTTGCACTATTTAATGTGGGAGTGTGCCGTTTGGGACAAGGCCAGTGTGTGGATTCATTCTTTCATCCCAATTTCAGATTAATCTCTAGTTTTAGATTAAACTATGTTTATTCTGTTTATATTACCCATTTTTTCACAGCACCCAGCAGTGTATGCCTACTTTAAGACATGGTCTTTTCAAAGTTTGATTTTAGACAGTTTGCTCAGGATTCTGGTTGGATCGGGGGTGAGCTTGGCACAGGTCACTTGAGGTCATCTATGGACATTTGCTTTTAGTACTTCAGACTCTCACCCAGTTCAGCAAGAGGCAGAATAAAGTTATAAAGGTCAGGATTCGTCTGCATGGAGGGCGTTTGTAAAACGTGTGATAAAACGTCGTAGCTGAAATAAAAGCCTCTGCTTTTGATTTGCATGAGCTGAATGAGTCTGGAAGCTTATATCAAAGGTTTTCGTCTTCCTTCAGCTTTGGAAATGTCTAAAATGGGGAAGACGAATAAATAACATAGGAATTCATTTTATATTCTAGGTGCCCTGTGGGCCAAGGTATTAACGGCTCAAAGTTAAGGCATATTTTAACATTATACTGTTCTTATTAAAATGCTTAAACATTTCTGTTTTAATAAGCTATATAGATATGCTTGGCAGAGTTAGGATAACCTTCTGGTAGGCCAAATCACACTGGGTGGGTTGAGGTAGAATGAAACTGTTCCAAGTTGAGGCAGCATAACTTTACACCTTTTATCTTTTTTAAATACCTAAATATTCATATTTTTTTTTTACAAAATATAGGTATATATTGGGTGGGGCTTTTTCAGAAATTCCCTTGCGCCAACTTTGGACTGAACTGAAGCTGTTATTATGACCCTGTATGTTTTGATGCTTTAATTTGCCCTGGTCCTAGTGATGTGGTGAGTGTACATAGCAGCAGGAGTTCTCAAAGTCGGTCTGGGTGGGACCCTGTGCTCAGACTCCATGTACCTTCCCCCATATAGAACGCATGGTTCAGTTAATTAGCTAATTAAGAAGCTTCTCCCACTTGGATTCAGGAGCGTTAGTTGTGAACAGTAAGCCGTTCCCAGACAGATTTTGGGCACCCCTGCTTTGTCCCAGTACTTCACAGAAGAAAGACACAGGCAGTGTTTTCAGGATTATATACGTTTACTGAACTAAACAGTCACAGAGAGGGAGATCAGAAGCTAAGAGAGAGACCAATGGGGAGTGAGCACAGATGAAAAGCCACTGAAGCTGATTGCTATAGATGGATGGGTGGTACAAGCTCTAAAAGACTAGTTCCTCCCAATATAACAAATCTGGAAAGTTTCACAAAGCAGGCTTTCTTAGTTTAGCCACCATAAGTGAGGACTGTGGCAGGAATGTCCCTCTTCTAGTGATCTTGGGCTTGAGTTTTCTGGCTAAGTGGAGAATCCTGCTTTGTGAAACACCAAGTACCTACACTGCTGTGGACCGCCAAATGTTCACAACACACTGGGTCTGGTCCACTTATGACCCTTCGTTCTGGTCACTCTGGTCTTAAAGATACAGTTTGCAAAAAAAAAACAAAAAAACGGTGACCCCAAATGTTGCCGATTAGCCAACAGGTCTGGTTCCTTTGCACTGGAGATACATGCTTTGAGAAGTGTGTGATGGTGTGAGGAAGCAGTTTGGTGCTAATTGGTGGAGTATAAGCTTCCATTACTTGGTACCAGCCTCTTAGCTTCAGTGCCATACATGTCTTGACTGATCGGCTACATTGAGGGAGGGAACTCAATTTTTTCCACCAAACTGGGGGTCCCTGCTCTGAATACTGGACCCCTTCATTAACACACATACAGACAGACAGGATACATTTCACATTTTGCATAATTCAGCATGTCGCCTTTTTGTGTTTTATTTTTAATGTATTTTACGCTTACAATTGATCCACATTTCTCGAGAGGGAGGGCGAGACACGCGAGAGCCAGATGATGACCGGTCCCTCTGGCCAGCAGCCGGTCAGCAGCGCGTCTCGTAGATGCCGCTGCGTCCGATGTAGCGAACCCATTTGATGACGTCATGGTCACTGTAGTTCAACTTGGACTCGAACACCTTCAGGTAGCGAACCTTCAGACCAGATGGCGCAAACGGGACCTGGAGTAAAAGAAAAAGGTTAAAAATGGCAACAAATAACCCTCCACTTTTTCAGGGTTGAATTTTACATATTTAAGGTGGACAGTAATCTGTAATTAGTATATGGATTCCAGGATACTTATGTCTGAAAAGGATTTTAAGTCCTGAAGAAAAATTACATGATTTATCACATTTGAGCCCAAAATAATATACAATATAAATCGAAACCGACTAAAAAAAAGTTTCTAAATGGTTCTTGGCTAAAGCCTCGTCCACACAGACGTCTGAACCAGGTGTTTTTCTGGTGTTCGTGACGCCAGGTGAGTGCCTATTAAACGCCGCCCGTTTTTCTGCTCATTGAAGCAACTCAAAGCGTCCACACGGTGTTCGGCCGCTGTGTGTTCGGATGGCGTCAAATAAACGCTGCATGCAACGTTTTCTTGGCATCAAAATAATACACGAAACTACAAATTGGGCATCAGACTGGCGTTAAACGGCGTCTGACACCAGTCGAACGCCTTGCTGACGTCGATCAAGCGTCGCTACCAAACGCCACAAAAACGCCTATGTCGTTCAGAACGCGTTCATTTCAAACGTCCGTGTGAACGAGGCCTTAGACATACAGTTGTAGGAAAAACCTATAATTGGTATAAAATGAAAAGGTATTTGACAACTATATATCTCATTTACAAAACTTAATCTTTAAAGAACCATTGACAGAAGTACTTTAGGGAATCATCATTTTATGAAGGAATCATAAAGGAATCATTATTTTATTCCAAAATAAAATAATGGAATCATTAAAAGGAATCATTATTTTATTCCTACTGTTTCTATTTATTAACTTCACTGATTGTTCTCACTCCAATCTACCACTGAATCTCTGCATATCTTCTGAGTGTTTATATAAAATGTTATTAATGGTGAAACAGTGGCAAATCAACTCCCTACATGTGTTCCTCCATCATGAATGAGCTTTAAAAATACATTTTATACTAAAAATGCACCTGAAACCTGCTATAAAACGTTACATCAGGCAGTGTATTCGTAACCAATGGGGTAACACTTTCTAATTACAGACCTGACTGAACTTAAGCAGATTAGCTAGACTGAATTCAGAGAGTACATGCTAATCTCCACAGAGCTGTGGCACTAAGTCAGACCCAGAGATTAAACTCTACAGACATCTGGTTTCATTCACCAACACTGCGAACAATTTGGTTAGTTTAACTAGAACAGAGCTTTTCATAGCCAACTCACTCTCAACCATCTTAAACACTTTATTACGTAGAACTGGAATTCCCATTTAAGAGTGTTCAACCAGGACCTGAAACTGCCAAATGTGTCATGGATGCACTTACCTCAAAGTTCATTGAAATGGGAGGACGAGCCCACTTCTTCTTGTCATTGGTGGGTAGCAGTTCAATCTCAGCGCTGATCTGAGACTCCTTCATGCCCGCCATGCGTTTGATCCTGCACAGAAGAGTTTAGTGCCTTTGTGCCAACTTCCAGGTACATTTTGGTTGTATTAATGCAAGAACAACAAGCAGGAGGACAGTCGCACGCACTTCCAAACGATGGCATTCTCGCTGGCCTTGTACTTCGCTTTCCCCTTCATGCAGATCACCTGCACACCGCTCGTGTTCAGAGGGGTCGGAATGCGCACCTTAATAAAAGAAAACAAAAATAAGTTGTATCAGTTCAAACGAACCCTCACCAACCTCTGGAGTCAAAACCATGCAAATTTCCATACTCTAAGTAAGCCTCTACCATGTCATTATCACAGGTGTACTTGGAACTGTCCAACATCCAACTAATATCAGGTAGATGGTGGTCCTGTGGGAGTCTTGGCCACTGATGGATGGGCTGTTAAATTGTGTAGCAGCTTGTGGGCTACAGTCTTTACCATTTGTTGCTCTTCTGGCACAGATCCATACCACTTGTCTTTTATGATTAAAGTGCGGCCAAACAGCTCCTTACAAGGAAGTTCACCCAGATTGCGTTGATGCTCGAGGTGTCAGATGTCACGCTGACCTTGGTGTTCCTTTGTCCCATAGAACCAAAGTCATCGAAGTTTTAAAAAACAATTTCTATTGCTACTGGGGTTTTATAAACGCCACACGCAAACAAATGACCAGATTTCTCTTATTTTAGGTCTTTGAAATAGTGCTGTCAGGATAGTCTCCGCCCACAAGTGAGTGGGGAAAAGCTGCAGAGGAAGGGGGAGGAAGAGAGCGACAGAGCTGCAGTGTGCAGAGAGAAATGGCGAGCATGTAGGAGAACAAACACCGGTTTTAGACTGTTTTACAACGTTTACATTTGTTGAAATTAGATTTTACTAAGAGTGAAGTGTAAAGTAACAATTTGTCCTACATGAGCACGTCACAGCAGTGTTTAACCCATTCACCAAGTGAAGTGGGCAGCCAGGAACATAGCGCCTAGGGAGCAGTGTGTGGGGACGGTACCTTGCTCAAGGGAACCTCCCAGTCCTGGGATTCAAACCCATGACATTCTGGTATTAGTGTTGTGGGCCACCAGATGGCCCCCAACACTAATACATTCCAAGGATGAAATGGCCTGCCAGGAGGTAACAATTCACTAACCTCAATCTTCTGTGCGAGCAGTGAGGGCTTGAAGTTGGACTTGATGACGACTTTCACCTCCAGCTTGGTGCGGCCGACCTCGCGGACCAGCGGGATCACCCGGAAGGGCAAGATGATGTCCTTCGTGGTGCGATACCTGCGCGTACATTCACACACGCAATGAACTTATGAACAGACACACATTACAGGCCTGAAGGTCAAAAACAGTCCATGCGGTGCTGACCTCATGAGCTCGTACTCTCCGTCAGGAGGAATGAAACTGATGCTGCGCTCTGAGTCGAACTTGCTGAGGCGAACGCACTGGTGGAAGGTGCAGTCATCGATGGCTATGGACTGCTTTCCACTGTGGAGAAGACCAGACCCAACCAGAGTGACCTACAGTTTAACATGCAGTACCAGTCAAAAGTCTGGACACCCCCGATTATAGCAATGGAAAGAGGGTTTACTCTGGAGAATCTTTAAGTTTAGATTAATTTCATTGAATTGAATTGTCTTCACCAGCTACGGCTAGTATAACTGGGCTACTGGGCATAACTGGGCTACTGGGCATAACTGGGCTACTGGGCCCACAGCTGGCACTAAATAAGATTGACTTTTTCTTGTGGACCTGCAAACAGAAGCTCCACCAACAGGTCATCTTCTCAGATGGCTACTTACCACTAGCCTAAGCTGTACATTCACACAGCCTTATTATAAGATTTCTCATCCTTTGTCTCCACCTCCTTGCACTCTCAGTAACAGTAAGAGCAGAGAGGTCCAGTTCTAGTTGGCGCCAAGCTAATAGTGGTGATATAGCTGACTTATAATAATCATATAGCTCATATAACAGATATTCAAGTACTTTTTTTGCTGTAGTGCAGGGGTGCCTAACTCTGGTCAGGAAGGGCTTGTATCAAGCATGATTTGGTGAAGCCCCCCTCAAACTCACTCTCAAAACCTGACAATTAATTAGCGAACAGTTACTGATAGGTTAGTCCCTCAATTCAATATCATGACCAGCCCACAGTGGTCTTCACCGTTATAAAATGGAAAATGGAAAAACCTGAGGTGTGCCCACACATTTAACCGGTACAGTACACCTCAACCAAAACTAATCAGGCTTATAAGAATTCTCAAAAGCATAACCAGTTTAAAAGTCTACACATAAAACATATTCAGTACACCTATTAGCGCTAGCCTCACTCTTCTAATTCACACTGGTTGAGGAACAAACACATTAGCACTGAGGAAACTGTGTGTAAGGGACAAACAAACAAAAAATAGGAATGCATTTTTGAAGCAGGCCTGGGTGATAAAACACTAACAATTATAATAAACATCTCTATAGTGATCACATACAAATTGCCATTAACAAAAAAGACAACGAGAACAGTGTACTGGATGGCGCTGTGTGTCTCCTAGACAGGGAAGAAGAAATCTAGCCATTGACTCACAACAGCACAAACCAGTGACACAGTTAGCATTTGTCATATATATTCTTTTACATTTTCTACCATATATTGAATAACTGTGTTTATATGCATGGCCATATTAATGCAAGCTGATACACTGGGATTTTATTCAAACTATTGACTATTAGTTGGTTCTTCATAAAATTTGAACAATTTTGTACATTACACTGGAATAAGCCTGTGCTTTTCAATGCTATTTAGACTGGTATTCACCGCTAGGAAATAACTGCATTTCTGCAATAGCATTTAACAACAGCAACAATAATAATGATTATAATAATGATGTTTTGACCACATCATCCAGTCCTACACCAAAGAGGACACATTTGGGTATGAAAAATCAGACGTCAAACACATTACCTTCCACCTAACTCACTGACGTACAGCAGAGAGAGAGAAAGAGAGAGGGACAGAGAGGGAGGGAGAGAAAGACAGAGAGGACGCAACAAAAGTAGACATTAAAAAAAATCAAAGCATGTCAAAGGCAGCTTCAAATAAAAAATGACTTAGTAAAAGATGAAAAGATAAGATGTTCAAAAGGGCTTGAAGAGCTTTTCTTTCAAGTGGCTCACCTTTTCCCTGCTTCGTCGCCAGCGCTACCCTTGCCCTGCTTATCGATGACGATTTTGTCATTCATGCCGAATTTGCACTCCGGCATCCCGCTCAGGTAGCTCTTCATCACAACGCGGCCAGAGACATGAGCACTCAGGACCTGACCTGTGTGGGAGATTAGGCGAGCCTTAACAAACCAACCAATGGATACTAATCGGCACGAGTAGATAAGAATGGGTAGTTAGTGTGTTACTGTTGCGATCATCTATACAGATACTGCTATTGCTACTGATATTTATTCATGCTCTTATTTATACTAGTCTCTATCAGTTCATGCTAAAAAAGGAGATTTGGCAGTTATTTCATTGGCGTTTTTGGATAAATAAGGAACTGAACTGTGTCTTGCTCCACATGTGTGTTGTTGATGAGCAGAGTGATGCTCCATTCCTGCACTGATCCAATCCAGCAGCAACCATTTGAAAACCCAGCTGTGTCAGAATGTGTTAACGCTTCATGAACGCCGATAGCGGCACCATTTGTCCAGATTACCAGGACCATTTTAGTATTGTTGTCCATAATCATCCCTACTAGTCTAACACTATAAACATTAGAGTTAAAGCAGTCTAATATTCCCACACCTGCTGAGGGTTCCATGTTATGGCTTATAACCAAAAATACACTGTTTATGCCTATATGTGCTAGGGGGCACTGCCTCACCCTGTGGAGACATGAGCAGGTTCACACTTTCCAGCACATCCAGGAACAGCTCGTTGCGACGGTATTTGATTCCTTCACGGCGCCAACCGATCTGACCGGTGACCTGGCTGGTGATCTGGGACTGCTCCTCCTTAGTCTGCAGAGTCCAAGGAGGCATCATAATCATTTCATGCAAGTCAAACGTAAAGGTAAGCCATTGAGTAACTGTGTAAATATGCAATACTCTGACAGCAACATAATTGTAACAGAAGGTATACAAAACAGGAATTATATTACAATGTGTACCCACACACACATACACACACAAAATATGTATGTGGCAAATTACAATTAGTCATAACATTCCAGTGTAAAGTGGGGGTTTATTTACCTGATGCTGTGATTGGCAAGATCCAGGACAGCAGCAGAAAAAAAAAGGGAGGGTTTCACATTACAAGTCATATTTTGAGACATCAGAAGAACTGTGTTGTAACTATCCAGGGCTTAACAACAGGATGGAGCAGCTTTCTTTAAATCTGCCCCCCTCAGGCTGGAGACAGATGAGATGCGTTAAGCCTTGTTCTCCTTACCTGGCCTTTGATGCCCTGCTGTGTAATGAAAGTCTTCAGTGCTCCAGTCTCAGAGTTCTGAGGGTATCCAAAATCCAAAATCTCTGCACACACAGACACATGTTGGTATTACAATATTAGTAACTAGTAACACCTAAACCTCACCATAACCTCACTTTCTACTATTTTAAGTTTAACTTGTGGCGATGTACCTACTTTAGAGTTGCCTGTATTCTGGTCATGATGAGCACATTTGGTCCTCACAAAGATATAAACACACACAAATAAAATAGTTGAATAAAATATTCAGCAGCTCTCTGGCTGCGCTTCCGAGACACGCCAGGCCAACACAAGGCACCATTTACTGGTTATTTATTTAGGTGGCAGGCTGGTTTCCATGGACAGCTCACACAATCCAGGTGCAGGTGCACAGTTCTGCTCTCTGTGGCCACCAGCCAGGAAAACACAGGCTTAGAGGAAAAGTTGAGCAAAAAACTCCAACAGCCAAAGACATGTTAAGTCCACATGTTAAGCTCTCCCATTAGGCCTTCAGGAGCTGGACTGAAGCCCTATCAGGTGTGTGACAGATGGCCTAACCAGTGTGTGTGTGTGTGTGTGTGTGTGTGTGTGTGTGTGTGTGTGTGTGTGTGTGTGTGTGTGTGTGTGTGTG
>JBBJLR010000013.1:7738886-7758228 GCA_037577145.1 Brachypetersius gabonensis | reverse complement strand
ACCCAACTTTGTGAATAGATTAACGGCGATATTTTTTTTATCGCCCGATAAGAGTCTCACATTAATGCAGCACGTTAACGCCGATAACGGCCCACCACTAAATTATATATATATATATATATATATAATGTGTGTGTGTGTGTGTAACATAGTAATAGCAATGACAAAAATGTCTCTAAAATGTCTTCATTTAATCAGTTATTGACAGCTCTGCTGTAATTCTTATCGTATAAAAGGAATTTAAGATTAAAAACGAATACTGTAGTTCCACCCATACACTGGAATAAGGAGGTAAATTCTATTCAGCATTCCCACAAGTTCTGTTTTAAAACAAGAACTGGCTGCAAAACACACTGAAATATAAGCCAAGGCAGATATGGCAGCATTTCTGCAGAAATAAAAGGATATCCAGAGAGGAACAATGGTCATTGGGTGGTCATAAGGCAGTTTAACTTGTTTTGCTGAATGTTTGTTTAGATTACACATAATTAAACACCCCCCCCCCCACCCCCCTAGGCCAGCAGAGATGAGAGTTACGAGGTGGATGAAGGACAGGCTGAGGAGGACGCTACGTCACTTGTTGAGGTGACTTTTAATTTCCCATTTCTGCTGGATGTGGTGAAGCCCTCCAGACCTTTGTCTTTTGAATTTGCCATCTTGTTTTATTGGTTTGTCGCAGGCTGGAGAGGGGCGTTTTGGCACGGACGAAAACACCTTCACCTACATCCTCACCCACAGAAACTACCTGCAGCTTCAAGCCACCTTCAAAGTTTACGAATCAGTAAGAACCACACGCTGAGATCAGACTAAAACTAAGAGACTGACCAGTGATGAGTGGGGTAGAGGGTCATTGGTACAGATACAGAAAACCTTGCATCACCATTTTGATTTCATGATGAATGGAGCACCAGAAATGATCCAAAATTAATTAACACCAAACTGACAATAAACAGGTATAGTGAAATGGGTGTGGCGCGGGTGGCAGTGAACAGTAAGTCCATGTTGGTGGCAGGAAGAACCAAGAACCAAACTGTGATGGCTGGACGACTGGGTCAGATCTCCAACACAACTGGTCTTGTCAAGGGTTCCTGGAGCGCAGTGATCAAAACCCACCCAAAGTCCTGACCAGCGTCAGGGTCATGGAAACCTGAGGCTCATTAATGTGCATGAGGAGCAAAGGCCAGGTTGTCTGGTCTAAGCTGCTGTAGCACAAACTGCTGAAAGCTGTCATGCCTCTGATAGAAAGAGGTCAGAACACACAGTGCAGTGCCCCCAGCTGCGTATGGAGCTGACCCCTGTCGACCACTGAAAGCTCCTGGGATGGACACGTGATCATCAGAACATGATCATGGAGCCATGGAAGAAAGTGGCTTGGAACAGTGAACCATGTTTTCTAATGTACACTGTAAACAGTGTTCAGGAACAATTTAATAAACATGAAGGCTCCACCTCACAACTTCTAGGGCTTAAAGGATCTGCTGAAACATAGTGGTGCAGATACCACAGCACCTTAAGAGCTTTTGTTTAGTTCATGCCTTGATAGGTCAGGGCTTTTTTGGCAGCACTAAGAGACCTACACAATATTAGACTGGTTTACTGTTTTGAATGATTGTTGCCAGTGCTGTTTTGTAACTATGAGGTTCTATAGGCATGTAGTTTTAGCAATAAATGATGTTGTACATTTTTTTAACCCTCTCTATATCGGCAGCTCTCTGGAACGGACATCCTTGATGCGATCGACAGCGAGGCCACAGGGACGTTAAAAGACTGTTACATTACACTGGGTAAAGCCAGCCTCGCAAACTGCAAGACACTTAATGAAATAGTTTGGTGAAAATCCACAGTTCTTCCCGCAAATGCAGTTGTTCAGACAGGACCTGTTTTGTGTTCAATGTTTGCATTTTTGCGAAGCTATAAGGCTAATGTAGCTAACAAATAACGGAATCTATTAGTTAGCATCATGCTAACTGCAGTCCCAGATTCAGTCATCTCTAACAGACTCCCTTATGGTTTCTGACACTGTATGACTCTTTCTTTCTACATGGACTAAGGGATGGTGAAAAAACAGGTTTGAAGATGGCCGCTAGTGTTTTTAGATATACTAATGTACTTCAGTCCATGCTTATGAATAACAGTCATACAGTGTCAGAAACCACGTAAGGGAGTCTGTTACAGAAACTGAACGGTCTGAGGAGAGTGTGATGATTAAGCACCATGCTAGTTGATTTATATTACATGTTAGCTACATTAGCCTTGTTGCTCCAGTACAACACTATAGAAGCAACTAAAGTAATAGTTTTTTCCTCAAAGCTATTTTTGTAATGTAAGCAGAGCTCTTCTTCATTGTTGTTAGCGTTTTTAGCCATTTTTCTTCCTTTCTGGAATAGTTCGGTGCGCTAAAAACCCGCAGTTGTTCTTCGCCCGTCGACTGAACGCTGCGATGAAGGGGGCCGGCACGGACGAGGACATTCTCATCCGGATCATAGTGGGCCGCTCTGAGGTACGGCTTGTCCTGAAACTCCCAGGGCATCACAACTAAAATCTATTCACACACATACAGCAGCATACGAACCTAATTCATTTCCAGGGACAACAATTTGTGCTTCTAGGCTTTATCTGTTCTTTATGATTTGTTTATTATGGTTACTATGGGGCAGCTGGTGGCCTAGTGCTTAGGGCGTTGCCCCTATGACCTGAAGGCCTTGAGTTCAATTCCCATGACCGCTAGTGGCATCCCTAGTAAAAAGTCATGACATCATAGCGATGTGAGGGTTCTGGTGTGTATCTGCAGGACTAAAAAAATTATACCTCTAAATTTAGAAACAATACATCACCATTTATTAAAGTATTTTTGTATTAAATGAAATTCATGTATTGCACTTGAATGTTGGCATTGTGCCAACACATCCAGATTATTTTTATTCATACTAAATCTTCGGAATAAGGGTAGACCTTTAAATGTGCAACTTATTTAAAATAAAAACGATTCGAAAAATGACATTGTAAAAACATGACCAAGGTCACATAAGTAGTTTGTACACTTTGCCTGAATGATGTACTAAAACTTTTCTAGGTTGTAATGGCTATTACTCTCATGCATATCACATTAGCGAAGGTGGGTTATCGTATTTACTGTAGTCTCCTTCTATATAATTGTTTTTAATTATATGTATTCATTTACTTGCAGTGCTAACTGCAGGCCTGAATCGTCCTCAAAGCATGTGCCGTTCAGTGATCTTGAACAGCTTTGCTAATGTGGTTTCTGATACTGTACGACTCACTGTTATCTAGAACCACAAGCAGTAGCAGCCATCCTGCAGCCTGGCACTCAGTGACTCAGTGTGTTTGCTGTTTCTTTGATCCTGTAGGTGGATTTAGAGACCATAAAAGACATGTATCTGGAGAAATATGACGTAACTCTGAAGGACGCCCTGAGCTCGGAGTGCGGTGGGGATTTCAAGCGCCTCCTGCTGGCCATTCTGCACTGAGTCCCGCTCAGAGGGGCCTGAAGAGTCTCAGCACGGACCAACAGAAACACAGGACCCTCTCACCAACACTGCCTACAGATACAACACTACTATGCACCCAGTCTGAGTGTCCTCAACCTAACGTGCTGTCCAGGTCCATTTACACTACTGTCCAAAAGTCTGAAACCTCCTGTTTCTATATTCTGGATTAACATGTGCAGTACTAGACACCCAGAGGTATATTGGATATTTGATGGGTTTTTTAAGTTAATTGTTGTTATTAAAACAAAGGGTTTTAAAAACAAAATGTTTTTGTACATTTTGAGAAAAGAAAGCTTTTATTCATCTATTTATAATCTATTCGTCATTTCTCATCAAATGATCTGCCCTAAGATTTGATCACCACTTTTCAAACATTCCAGATATGAATTTTTATCCAAGTACCATTCCACATATTGATTTCATTGGAATGTCTTTCTAGCTATTCATTTCATTACAAATTCATTCTGGATCTAAACATTTTATATCTTTTTTCTAGATATTAAATGTACTACAATGTCTGTCTAGATATTATTACAATTGTATTCAGAATATTAATTTTATACGAATTTCTTGATATTATAAAAATCCATGACCTTTTTTTTTTTACAGAATTTCTGTTCATCATTCAGGACAATTAAAAAAAAATACTGCACGTTTTATTTGAAACCTATTATGTTAAAGAGTAGCATCATATTGGAAAGCTTTTATCCATTTATTCTGAAAACAGTAGTTTCAGACTTTTGAATGGTAACGTAAACTATTTCCACTCATTTCCACTCATAGCGCTTCTTCTGGTGGCCTTTTACTTCAGACTGGCTCTGTTTGACCTTTTATAGCATTTTACCAGTATCATTTACAGTCTCACAGTCAGATCACTGCCTACACATCCATCAGCCATCATCTACCATCATCCTGTGCCTGAGAAGACACCAAATATCAGTTACTATTGTCTCAAATACAAATACAGTAATACAAATTAATACATATAATACTGCATAGTATCGCAATTGCACTGTTACTAATGACCTTCTTAAATGATTTTTATGATTTGTTTTTGAATTATTAAAGACGAGTGAAGCGTAATACCACTACTCTTCGGGAATAGGATGGGAACCTTCTTGAAATGGAGCTTTTTCTCATTGCCTGTAATAGAGAAGACTTTCTTAGTTCTTACAGCTAATCCGCGCTAATGTAATGACACTGTACCCTCCGTTGGCGACAGATGTTGAAGCCTAATATACTGAGTTATTTGCCGATGCTGCTATGATGTAATCAATGTTACTGTTTGTTGTTTAAAGACGCAAAAATTAGGAATAGGACTGAAGTCCTCGATGATGAACATCGATAAATAACACCAGATGTCCGACTGCTAGACTGTCGTGTCTTATAATGATTTGATGTGATGGTATTTCTTGGATCTTCAAGGTGAAATTAAAGTTAAGACCTAGTTTGAAAAAGTAATTGCCTCTTTATTTACTTTTTAATCAAACCAACTACCCCAATTGAGTTAAAGGTTAATTGCTGTACACACATCCTTGATTACTGGCATCCCTGTTGGATTCATCCATCTATCCATACCTGCATACTGCCTTTTTCCGTATCCCCTCATCTGAACCGGAGCCCCTCTCAGTGCTCAGGGCGAAAGGCAGAGAAACACCTTGGACAGGTCATCAGTTGTGGAAATAACAGTGTGGCTGTGGCACATCTGTGGCTCTGGCACTCAAACCACAGTGAGAACTGATATTGCCGTGTGGAGAGAACGTGGAACAATGAAGAATCTTTCAAGAAATTCTTCATTTTCTGCCAAGAACCCAGAAGAGCATCGAATGAACTGGGGGGCCTCACTCACTGAGAGTTTTAGAAATCAGAGCAAAAGTGGTGTATCTAAGCAAACTGCGAGGCAAAACTCTAGAGAAACATCTCACTTTTGCCCCAAAGCACCTCGATGACCCCTCCAAGCCTTTTAGAGAAATGTTCTGCGGACTGATGAGTTCCTGGAATTTACATCTGGCTTAAAGCTTACACCGCATTCACACAAACAGCTACACATGGTGGGTTTGTTGCTTTAGGGCTTGGACAACTTGGGATTTCCAGAATCCAGACTTCAATTTGATTCATTTTTATTTGTACAGCGTTTTTTTACAACCAACATTGTCACAAAGCAGCTTTACAGAACCCAGCACCGAGCCCCTGGTGAGCCAAAGGCAGTTAAGATGAGGAAAAACTCCCTAAAGCTGGAGAAAGGAACCAAGACTCAAAAGAGGGACCCCTCCTTCTCTGGCCGACCTATAGCTGAACAGATTGGCCTCTATGGCTAGCAAATTATACACCGTTAAATGTCTGTAGTGGGTTTTGCTGGAGTCTGAGTGAGGAGTAGTTTCAGAGTCTTTCAGAGGAGTTTCAGGAACAGGAACAATTTTGGCGACCAGCTGGACTAACGCTTATTTAGCATGATTCTAGCTAGCTAAATCTGTTCCCTGGCAAATATAAAGGACTGAAAACTGGTGACAAATCTAGGCACAAATCTTAGCCAGAAATGAGAGGAGAGCACTCATGGTACAAGACAAAAAGCCAGCAACCAAGTTTATCCAGTAGAAAATCCAGCATTTAGGAAAACGAGTACCCTGAATTACTAATGTGGCAAAATAGTCAGGCTAAGCCCCTAATCCTCACTTTAGATCTATATTTTGATCCATTTATGTATTTGGGTTTTTATGTCATAGCTATGGCCTAGTTTCCCAAAAGCATGGTGCTGAGAGAGATGCTCTACCATTTTTTTACTAAATTGCTTTCAGGAAACCATGTTTTTTGAAGACCACCACCTTCTCCTTCTCTTTAATTTCCCTTCTGAAGCCGTATGTTTCTTTCATTTGCCCGAATCTTTCAAAAGAAAAGGATTAGGACTCCTCCCAACAGCAAATTTAAGAGTGTACCATGTTTGTTTGATTTAAAAACATGTGAAAGAGCTCATTCAGTCTCTTTAATTGCCCAGAGAACATGCTGAAAGATCCCCAGATCTCTACAAATGTGGCCAAAACACTTCCAGATGTGTTACGCTCAGATAGAAACACACTGGTCATGAGAGACAAGCTGGTGAAGGAGGGGAAAGTGTCGTGAAGGGGAAGGTTTGAAGATGTAACGGCTGCCGTTTAAGGAGGTCCACGGGTCCACACTGCCGAGTCTGGACATGTTCACCAAGATTAGACCTTGGTCTACGAAACCAAACGCCTTATTTTTACCCCATAAAATGACAGACCTTGATTTCTCATATAGGAAATGAGGGAAAATTAAGGCTGATTAAGGGGTAAAACTACTGAATTTTCTCCCCTACTTTTTTAAATTGCCCCTTAAATAATAGCATAAGGGTTTTCACGCTTAAATTAAATTTTAAAGTCAAATTATGGGGTCAGTCTCACAAATTTATGGCCACTTAATTCAAACGAAGGGGTTTGGTTTATTTTCCAGGGTAAATTAAGGTAGGGTCAAGCACATTTTAAGCACATTGTGTTTCGTAGTGTACAGAGACCAAAGAATGCAATTCCGTGTGGTCCTCAAAATTCAGATTTTCTCAGAAAAAAAACAAAAAGATTTCTTCATAGATACTGATGGTAAAATACTGATGAGGTTTCAGAGTGCACTGTCAAAGTTTTGTGTTCCCCCATGTCAAATAACATGCTTTTGGTGATTTCTGTGAGCGTAAACACAATCTTTTGCACATTTTAACACACAGTTACTGTTTATTCTCTGATAATATAATCAATGCAAAGGTTATGGCACATTTGGATTTTGTTCAACCAAACTGGAAAATATGTATACAATTTTGCAGTTATTGCAATTTGCAATTTTTACCATATTTAAGTTAATTTCATGCAGAAGATACGCCTCATTTTCTTGTGCAGGATGATGAAAACAGGAACATTTTGTCCAGGGCAGTATACGCAGTGTAATATTATTATTATAGGTGACGCAAAAAAACTGATTCACTATTTTACCACCAGCAACATTCCATACTTCATCCAGCACCAGTTTAAAGAAATCGGAGTCTCTCTGAAACGGCTCAGGGTGCCGTTTCACGCCAAACCCACCTTGGACCCACCTTGGACAACGGCTTACATCTGAACCACTGAATTCTGCAGATATCTTCAAAGATCAGAATTCCTCTTTAATTGTAACATTAGGTAAACATTAACACTTCTAGGATTTATATTCACTCCTACAGAAGATATACGCAAAGCCAGAAATACAGGATTAAGAGGGATGTGTTCAGTCAACAGTTAAACAGTAATCTGCTCCCTGACATGTGTGAGACAGGCCTTATAGGCTATTGCCAGACTTTTCATGTCACATTTTTTATTCTGAGCTGAGAACAAAGGACTTTATGAAGCTCATGGGAAGGATGTGGAAACCTAAGAACTAAAAATGGAAGACTGGTACTCCAGACAAAACCTCCAGGCAACCATTATTCACTCACTTGCTCACTTACTGAAAATCTGAATTTCTGAAATTAATTAGCATTTCTGTCTTACTTGTGTTTCATTAAATCAGTGGGACATACAGTGCTGAGTAATAATGGCTAACTTGGCCAGCACCGAACTGTGGTTAACAATGACTAACCTGGCTAGAACCTAACTGACTAACAATGGCTAATGGTATTCTGACAATTTGTGCTGCGTTGTTGAAAAATGCAACCATAGTAAATCAACAGCAGAGTCTATCAGTTCTACCTGACAAGAATATTATTTTTAAATAAGACCGATCTTGTACCCTAACATATTGTTCTACTACTTACTAAAGAAGGACAACATAGCTGAAGAAATTAAGATTTTGAGGGGTTTTCTTTGCAAGTTAAGGACAAGCAACAAATTGGCTAAAACAACGAAGACAACAACATGTTCATTTATTACCTTAGAGCAGTGACATACGCTCACATGCGCTAACCTGGCTCAAACCTCACAATGGTTAATCTGGTTAGAACCCAACTATGGTTAACAATGTCAAACCTGGCTAGAACCTAAAAGTGACTAACCTGGCTAAAACCTCACAATGGATAATCTAGCTAGACCCTAACTGTTCTTAACAGTGACTAACCTAGCTAGAAACTAACTGGTTAACAATGTCGAACCTGTCTAGAACAAAACAGTGGCTAGCAATGTGTAATCTCACTGCAATCTACCTTTCTGACTTGTTGAACTGTCAACTCGAATGTGACATCATTCTCAACTCCAACCTCCTACGATAAATGGAACCTAGCATAACAATACAGCGAGGAGATTAGCTCCTAGCAGCTCCTGCTAATTGCACTCAGAGCAAAGGCATCAGTGTGACTGTGAGTTGTGTGTTGGGAATTCAGGACTTTCTAAGGATAAACGTGTGTTTTGTATTAGTCCACCATGACCAGCGTTCTTTCACTTATAGAATAGCTTCAGCCTGATGTCACACACAGACCCGACAAAGGGCTAATATTTGCCAAATGTGCCAGACTACACAACTAGCGTCCAGTTTCAAAACCACTGGCAGCTAAATTTCTTCCCCAAATGGCCACTTTTACACAGACGGAACAATAAATCTACGGTTGTTTTTTTAAACATACCATTCAGATACGGCATCATTTACTCCAGCCATGTTGGAAAGACCCCTGTTAGATCATGCACATAGTGGACATTTTTTTTCCATAGTATTTCAGCCTCAGAAAAGTTAGCAGAGGTGCAGCTTAACATTCATGGAGCCGGAGTGGTGCTTATCCTCTGTTTTGGTTAAATTCCACTCATAAAACAGTCTTCTGATCCTCAACAAGAACCATGTGGGCCCGCATGGCCCCACACCTGCGTTTGATTCCCACCATGAACGCAAACACATTGTGCTGAGCCTCAAGAGAGGCAAGAGACATTTTCTCTAGCAATAATCTAAACCTAACTGCAAATAAATGAATAAATACTAGTTAAATAAATATATTCCATCACAGATATTTAACACAACCACAAAATGAAATGGTTTATTTATGAAAACAGCACAACTGGACCTCAGATGTTCACACAAAGCTTTTTATTAAAAAATCTTATTTAGTAATTTTTTCAATTATTTCATAATTACCAGTGTCCCCTTTGAAACTGATGCCATTCATTAGCCTATGATAACATAATAATGGTGCTAACTAGTGCTAACATGATTAAATATTTACTACTTAAGCTACTTAATACAGAACAGAACTACAGCTAAATCTAGCATTTAGCATGTAAAGAGGGCATGGCAGCAATGTGTTAGATAATACATTTCATGCTGATCATTAAAAATGAATATGATTTTAAACAGTCTATAAAAAAGTTACATTATTAAAATGCATTACAAATTGTATAAATTAACCTCATCGTTTCAATCACAACTCACGAAATATTATTTTGCCGGTATATTGCAATGGTGTGCAGGGTAGCTGATTTGGCAAGCAGTGCAAACATCTTCAGAATTATATCATATCATTATTAAAGGTTACAATTAAAAGCGAAGCTGCACAAGTTGTTTACTTTTAAATATGTATTTATATATTTATACCTGAATAGCAATACATTTTGGTAGAAGTGTTCCAAAATAAACTAAAATAAAATCTTTCTTCATTCATTTTCTTCGATCGCCATTTTGGAGATTTTGATGTCTGCTGCCTGTTTATATTTAGCATCCAACAGTGTCATCAATGTGATCTCGGAATCTAGCAAAATACATATTTAACTTCTGCAAGGAAAATTTTAACCTGCTTAATTCATGCAGCGGTCCAGAGGATGGTGATGATACTTCCAACATCGGTGGCAATTTGGTTGAGGCGGCCACGCACACAGTCCACTGTAGCAAACACTTCAGTGCCATTGTGGACTGGGAATGATGCCCTGAGCCCAACAGAGGCCCACTCGCTCCCTTCAGGCATCTGACCTCCGACCTGCCGGGCAAGGGCCGTCGGCTGTCCCCCCTGCTGTCTGGCCTGCTTGAGCAAGCTGAACTTTATCATGCTGCAAGAGTGGATCAGCCTCAGGTCAAGCGCCACACTAGCTGTCCCTGCCTCCTTGAAGATGAAGTTTCGATGTGGGTGCTGGTGCCCTGTGCCAGCCAATTCAACTTGCGGCCTTGATGGAGACGTCTGGCGGAAGAGCAAGGCTTTATTGCGCACCGCACCAAAGGGCAGACCCTTGCTCGAGATGGCGGCTGACATAGAGCAGGACGCGGCTGAAGGAATCCACAGAAGACTTAGCATACTAATCCCAGAGTCATCACCAAAGTAGCGTATGTTGCACTGTGCTGGCGCTTGGATTTCAAAGCTGAGCGTGTCCCCAGCATCCACCGTGGCAGCGGCAGACATGGATATGGATGTGTCTCTATAATGTACACCTGGCTTGAAGATACGGGTCAGCTCAGTACTGCTCCCATTGCGGTTGACATGTGCCAGCAGGTGGAACCCCTCGGACACACAGGCTTGGCCCATGGAGTAAATCGCCTGCTGCAGGACAAACTTCACTGTGCCCTTTTCTGTAAAGCGCACCCCACGGTTGTCTTGGGTCAAACTCACTATATAGGGATCAGAGACCGAAGAGGTGCGGAAGGTGGGGCGGTAATTGGTATGGAAGTGCGCAGAGGCTACAGCCTGCGCAGTCATAGCGACAGCACCTGTGTCATGGGAGAGCCAGAGCAGGCTAAAGGGAGACACGAGGCTCGATTCCAGGTGGACTCTCTCATTATCAGGGTTGCAGTGATGACTGGCACTCTTCAGAAACAGGGAGAGCACGTGACCTGGCTCCACCGCGGACGCTCCGCTCACGCTGACACTCTGGAGAGATTTCCCTTCCCTCTGTTCTACACGCACACCGCTCAGGTCCCGACCACCTTCCTCACTGGTGTTCAATCTCAAGCACACCTGAATAAAACTCCGGCAGCCATGCCTCAGTGCAAGGTTATAGTCAACCCAGACAAGGCCATGCTGATGGAAGACTAACTGACCACTGGTGCTGTCAATCAGGCTCTCATCACTGTTACCCTGGACGTGAAGTTCCATATTTGGGAATTCGCTACCTTGAGCCAAAGTAACATCAGCGGACCAAGAGATGGACAATCCATTGTCAGAGAGACTTGCACACACAGAGTCGCTCATGGCCATGCAAGGCGATACCACACTCTGTGAATCACACTCAGAGCAGGCCTGGCACTCTTGCAGCTCCGGACTGTAGAAGTAGGCATGGCCGCACATCCCAGCAGCTGCTTCTTTCAAAGACATTCCTGTACACCTGAACCCACCTGTGTCAAGAACAGATACGAGTGTATGTTCCCCAGTAGAGGTCTCAAAATAAAATGTTCTACAAAAGAGTGCTTGACTCACCTGGGGTGTTGAGACACTGGTTCTTCACTCCACATAGGTTTTGTATCTCCAAGCATTCATCTCTGTCCTATCAGATTTCACATTATGAAAGGATTATACTTAAAAAAAAAATCTGTTATTCCCACTTTGGTGTCATTCACATAATTTTTTGATATTGTGTAAAACTCACAGTGGCAGATGTACAAATCTGTTGCTCAGTCAAGGCCTAAGAATTTTGTCAAAATAATTTAAAATTATTTTAATTGTTTATCGTTTCTAGGACAAGAAAAAATACTGCACCTGACATATCCTGTCTGCTTGAATGGAGCACTGTGACACCAGGAAAAACCCTGAAGGACAAACAGTGCATTTCTCGCAACGAGGCCAATCCCCAGTGAAATCGCAGTATTCATCAGCCCGACAGGAGCCACAGCCAGTTAGGGGTCTCCCAACCTCCATTACGCTTGCCTCCATGTCCACCTTATGCATGGAGTAAGCCTCCCGTTCATTGCTTCTTGTCTGTGGCCCAACTGTTTCTAGGTGTCCCTCAAGATCTTTGTGTGCATCCTGAAAAGACACATGTCTGACACTGTCTAGGAGCAGATTGTACTGAGTCTTGACTTGCTCCATCTGCTCAAACATCCTCCGCTGTTGCTCAAGAATTTCCCTTTGCTGGGCCACCAGTGTACCCTGCTGTTCAGTCAGCCTGCTCTGGAGCTGCTTGATCTCGGACTGCTGGCCCTGAAGCTCCTCCACCAGCTTCTCCTGACCCTTTGCCAAGCGTAGCTGTAGCACCAGGGCATCCTCAGATGGCACCTCGTTGGAGCCTGGACAGTTTAGCACGTGTAAAACATAATACAGCTAGAATGGATTGCAGACATAAATTAATTCATTTCTCATGCAGTGGTTATGGGTAACATTTAGATTGTATCGCCAGTAGGTGTCAGGATACCAGCATTTCAGAACAGTAGTA
This sequence comes from Brachypetersius gabonensis, assembly GCA_037577145.1. Taxonomy (NCBI): domain Eukaryota; kingdom Metazoa; phylum Chordata; class Actinopteri; order Characiformes; family Alestidae; genus Brachypetersius; species Brachypetersius gabonensis. The sequence continues at coordinate 7,745,414 of JBBJLR010000013.1, read as the reverse complement.
TAATGAGTAGTACAATGCTTAATAACAGAACTGCATTACGACACAATACAAAACTTAATAAACACCAATATTTGATTTGATTTTATTTATTTTCAACAAACATTATCGTGCTTTAGTGGTTTGGGAGATATACCCTACAATCAGAAGCTAGTGTAATCACTGAGGTTCCTTTGAGCAAAGTACCATCCCTGCACACTGCTCCTTAGGTGCCCCTCATTAGTGCCCACTTGTTGAATGGGTTAAATACAGAGTAATAATCTGGTTTTGGAACTGCATCTTCAAGACTCATGTTTGCAAATGATTTCTTTTCTGATTAGACTGAAACACTTTTTACAGCTTCAGTGTGAATAGGCAGGGTTGAATCACTCTAGACTAATAAAGGTAAATGTATTGGTCTTGTGACACCATGAGTATAATGCATCTTATAACGGTGGGTTGGCCTGAGACAAATACTGCTTATTCATTTCACATCATTCATATTGACCAAACTTTGCCCTAAAGATTTGGGCCATCCCAGGCTACCCTGAGAGTCCTAAAACCCCTGGGGACTTGTCAGTGGTGCAAAAATCTTCAAAACAGCACCAGTTCCTTCTTACCTGGCTTGACATCACAGGTGAGCTGGATTCCAAACGAAGATCCCTCGCGCTCTGGCAAATCCCGAAGCACATGTTCTGCTCTTTCTTGAGCTTTTACGATCCTTACTCGGCTGCCTCCACCATTGGTCCCTGTGGGGCAACCATTCCCAGGGCAGACCCCCTGTCTGGGCTTGACCCTTGTCCCGAGAGGGAGCAGCCTGCACTCGATGCCCTTGCATCCCTCCGTGCTATTAAGAGGCGAGTGGCAGCCTCTCCCTGTGCACAGTGGGACAAACACCTCTGCTGTCAATGTCCTTGGGTTTTCCCGTATGCTCCCATGTTGAGGTTGGACGATCGTGTATGGTACGATGGGACGGCCCGGGCAGCGCATGCCCCTGCAGCTGCTGGACGCAATTCCCAAAATTCCTGCCAAGGAAAAAAGGAAAAAAAGTGCTGTGGCCTCCATCAGGATCTTAAGAGGTGGGATAAAAAGCTCTCGACAATGTTTAGTCCGAATGATGAGCTCCCCCCAGGGTAGTCCAACATTCAGTTCTCCTTAAAGTACCATGATAAAAAACACCTCTGCATATCAGAGAATAAGACATGTGCCTCAGTCCTGCCTGCTCTTATGCATCCTGTAGTAAAGTCCATGTGCCACTGGCTTAATTGGCAACAGGTTTTCGGTTTCCCTCAAGCTTCTGCTAGAGTTAACCCATGGCTTTCCCCAGGTCCCTACAGCTCTGCGCATAAGACTATAGCTTAAGATATGATTGTTACTCACCCCCAGTCTTCAAGATCTACATCACAATATACGTAAAGATTAGGTCCATATTTAGGTGTAAGCAGGAGAAATATGGATGGCTGGTGCAGGCCAGGACACTTGCAGGGTACAAGTTAGTTGACTCTAAGTCTAGCCAGGACAGGAAAGTTTGTCTGCTGTGCATGGAAGTATTTCCTAATTTTACCCTACACCGAGGTTCACTCTACTGCTGACTCCCCCCACCACACATTACCACACTCACATAGGGTCTGATTAGTCACACAGGTGATTTAGAACAGGCAGACCCTAAAATGTGTAGTGGGACCCAAGAAAGAGGACTGATAAAGAGTGGGGTTTTGTTCTGAGTGGGGTTTTCTTCAAGTGGGCTCCACACGGGAGCTCTTGTTAAAGCAATAAGTCTGCTAGTTCTACCATATTAATGTTATTATTAATTATATGTTTATCTATTGATCTAATTTTTTTTACTTTCCATCAAAACAAGAGTCAGCAGCATTCATCAGGTTCCTGCCGAGCATATACCAGGTCAGACTGCTTATAATAGTCATACAATTCATATTTTTTGTGTCCAAACGGGTGACGCTGAAGAAAAAGGAAAGCCTGGTGTCGAAATGTTTAATCTTGGACTGAATTTCATACATTATATTTGGCAAATAGCTCTAATAACGCCATTCCTGTTCAGCCAGAGCTTTGGAGCCTTATCCATTCCCAACAGCACTAGCACATAAATGTACAGTCCTCAGCTAAAGCTGGCAGTCAGAGTTCTTAAGTCCATAAACAGGAGTGAAAACAATCGACACAGTGTAGTACTGTAATATTATTCAGCAAAGTATTGCATATAGCAGTGCCACTTTATAACATTACGATGAAAAAATGTATTTTAAATACTTCTATTTCAGTATTTATATATTTATTTATATATACACACACACACACACACAAACATATATATGCCTGCTCGGATAACATTTCTTTTGTCCATAAATTCATAAGGTGGCGCAAGATCATAGAGCTGCTCTGGGATTGATATTTTTGGGTGAACCACCCTCAATCTAGAGTGACCTCACACTTCTGCCAGCACCACACACATACTACCATGTCAAAGTGACTGCTGTGCTGGGGTCACTCAACAGGGGTCAGAATCTACAGGTGGACTGTAAGTGAATACCTGCACAGCTGAAGTTTTAGGCACCTACGCAAACTGTTAAAAGGTATTGTCCTCAGAGTGTAATAAAGAGTCTTTCTGCTTGCAAAGTTAACATCAGAGTAAATACAAACAAGAAAGCAGTAAAAGTTACCAAGATTTGGGTAGGTGGAGCTCATAAAGTGGACTGTGAGTGGAAGCGAAAGTAGGGGCGTCTAGACGGCGAGTGTATGTCCTTTCTTATTTGTTCGATTCGTCAGTGTGAAAAAAGATGACCTCGGCACCACAGTGTACAGGACAGTGCTTTATTATAAAAAAGACTGTACATAAATTGAGAAAACAGATTATATACAAGATGATGAGAGATAAGGTCATTGCAGAGCACCTCAGGGAAGTACGTTTAGACTGCATGTCATCTGCATGTCTTAGGACAAGGCCTTGCAATGACGAACATTGACTGGTCGTGGTTCGGACAGCTTTCAGTGAGTTACATTCTCACGTTTCACTTAAATAAATAAATACAAGCAAAAGTAAAATTCCTCACGTGGCTGATCAGCCCTCGACAGCAGTTGAGACACACAGACGCCTTGGCATTTACACCATGGCCTTTGCTCCTGTCTCAATCCAGTGAAGGAATATTCAGTGCTAAACTGGCTTAACGTGACCACTAGATGTTCAAAGGTTTCCAGATACCCATTCTAATGAGCAGAAACTGGCTACGAATGAAATAATGCACTCCTGAACTTTCCGCCATGGATGGCTGTGGCACCACCACAGATTGAAATCCCAGTTATGGGACCAATGCTTAGATAGGTGTACATAATTATATTCATTTCATATGCTAGTGCAAGAAAAGACAGACGGGAATCAGCTCAAGCTCAAATAAACAAACATTTCTCAATACTGCCCTCTAAAGTTCCCATCGCACATGATTTCTTTTGTAAATCTCAAATGGTTTATTCATATTTTAGGGAAAGATTGTATTCTGCTCCTCTGGATTATGGAATGATACATATTTACCTCATTTCCTCCGATTTGTTTTCCATTATTTATTTCATTACTAAGACTGTTTTTCTAAGATCGGGGGGATACTTTCCTCAAGATCTTGAAAAAACAAAATTATTTTGCCAATATGAAACGAATTTCTCAATTTAGCAATTAGCATAAAAAACAAATTCAATTTATAGTCATATAATTATCAAATACCAATAATAATAGTAATAATAATAATAATAATATAATAACAATAATAATTAAATAATTAAATGGTCACAATAAATAGTAGATCTGTGTGTTTGAGTGTCTGTGAACTAGTTCCACTCTGTACGAATCCACAGTTGAACATCACTGATGGATGAGATCTTCACAGCACACCCCAGATTAAAAGAAATTTGTGTGAAATTGTCCTCTGCGTTTAACCCATTCAAAATGTGAAGCAGTGGGCAGCCAGCGATGCAGCACCCGGGGGGCAGTGTGTGGGGACGGTTCCTTGCTCAAGGGTACCTTAGTGGTGCCACTGCCAATCCTGGGATTTGAACACATGACCTTCTGATCACTAATCAATGTGATCTCAGTCTAGTTTTACCATCTAGAGTATGCTTCCAGAAGAGCAGAGGCTATTTCACCAGCAAAGGTGGGACAACCCCCTGTCTCCATTAATACTGTAAGCTATATTAGACGAGAAAGTATCTGGGTACTTTTGTGCATATAGTGTAACATAAAGTGACGAAAAATGGCTAAAATGAGCCAACAAGTGAAATAATGATGAGATCAGGGATGTGAAATGTTTGGCAGACAGATGTTTGTTCTGAGTAATAAAATGGCTCCAATATGAACCATGAGGAACACAGCGCTCACCTATTCAACAGTGCCATTGTCTGATACAAACATAGCTTTAAAGGGGCATTCTGGCCTGAAACTAGTATTTAATGTGTTATAAAGTATTCTGTAGTGCAGCTCTGCACTCCTCAGCCTGACAATTTGTAGACTACAATACCCAGCATGCATTACACAAATACTTCACACAGCCACTGAGAACTCCTGCTAGCATAGCCACTGATGTAGCCACTCAAATACACCCACTGAACCTGGCGATTAACGAAGGGAGTTGGACCAGGTGTGTCAGGGCAGGACGTTCACCAAACTGTGCTGGAAACCGACCCTCCAGGGCTGGAGTGTGTAGTTCTTCAGTTTTTTCCCACCATCAAGACACATCATCATCATAAACCCCTTAAAATGCCTGGTTTAAATTCAGTTAGCATGCTCACCTGTGAGGGAGGTGTGTTGCGATGCCCATGCCATTCCCGCTGTTCTCTTGACTACCGCTGCTCCCACTGCTTCCACAGCTAAAGTCCTGGAGGATCAGTGTCCATCAAATTTTAGTGGCTCCTCTCTTCAAACACATTCACTAAATCTGGCAATTAGCAGGTGAGTTGGACCTGGTGTGTCTGAGGAGGTAGATCACCAGACTGATCTGGGCACTGAACCTCCAGGACCGTAGCTGGGGACCCCTCTAACCTTCGAGACGCAACAACAGAAGAGGGGGTTCCCTCCAACGTAAACCCATTAAAATGCATGGACTAAATCCACAGTTAGCATGCTCATCTGGTACCATGCCGGGAGGAGGGTGTTGGGACAGCCAAAGGGATGCCCTTACAGTTGTCACTTGACCCCTGCTGCCACAGCTCCAGTCCTGGGGTGGTGGCGTCCAACAGTTTCAAACTCATTCACTAAACCTGGCGAATAACAGGTGAGTTGGACCAGGTCTGTTTGAGCATGTAGAACACCAGACTGTCCTGGACACCAACCAACCAGACTGGAGTTGGGGACCCCTGTCGAGGAGTGGGTTGTTCTTCAGTTTCCTCCCACCTTCAAGGTGAGTTCCATAGGGCAAAACCTTCCGCTGGAGGCACTGCAGGCCAAGTAACCATGTTCCCCACAGATATGAGAATGGGCGAATATTACATTTAGGTTGGAGTGCCCCTTTAAACTACCCAAACTAGACGGTCTGAAGAGCAGTTTCCAGGTAATACTGCCACCTTCTTCTGCCTTGGTCGAGCCAAAGTGCCGAAGGTGGAGTCAAAATACAGTGTAGGCAAAGACTGAAGGCAAAATGGGGATAAATTGTTTTTTTCCCCCTCTGGGTTTTTGCCTCGTCGTCAGCCAGGCATGAATCACATTTCAGAAACGACATTCAAAAACATATCTTCCCCATCGTAAGCGAAGAGTTTGGCAGTAAGTTACAGGAAAAAAAACCACGACGAGCACTTCTGAATAAAAACAAGCCCTAGCCGACAAGTTGGCATACTGCAAAGAGACTGGCCTCGCTACACTGACGAAACACGCACGAGAACGCACACGCACACACTAGTAACAATCTACAGGCAGCTTCGTACAGCACCGTATGTACAAAATATATATATATAACAAAAAAGACCTAGCTAGGAAGAAGCCAAGACTTGCTGCTGTTCTTTCCGCCACAGGCAAAAAATTCTTAAATGCGTCGGCGTTAGGACGAGAAAACAAACATTCGGTCATATCCTAATGCACTTCATGGCGGTCAGGGCCGGAGCTAGTCGGCATAGTGCATGATGGACTCCACGTAGTTGCCAGGGAACAGGCCAGTGACGCCGTTGCACACCCCCTCGAACCAGCCATCGTCGTTTTTCTTGATGATGTAGATGATGGCGCCCTCCATGAAGGAAAGCTCATCGTCTTTGTCCTTGGTGTAGTCGTAGATGGCCACCACTGAGACACAGAAAGAGTAGGTTAACCCTTTGAAGGAGGCCAATATTCATGAGCATTACTGTGAAAAAGTCTTAGGCACCTACGCAAACTGTTTAAAGCCATTTTTCAGCTTGTCTTTCTGCAAGCAAAATGTAACGTTAGAATAAATGCAAACAAGGAAGCGGTAGAAAGCATCAAGATTTGTTTAGTTTGTATAAAAGAAGTTGGTATTGTGTGAGCTGGTGAGGAGAACACAGGTTCGGTTCCAGGTTCCTCCTCGGTTCCTCCAGCCGTTGTTTGGATGG
>JBBJLR010000013.1:7724269-7738786 GCA_037577145.1 Brachypetersius gabonensis | reverse complement strand
TTGTTTGGATGGTGAAACTCCATCAGCAGCTCCTGATTTAATTTAATGAAGGACTGATGGAGTCAAACCAGGTTTCTAAAGGAAACTACAGTAATACTGGACTTGTACAAGGAACACACTGATATACATAAAACCACTATTAAAAGTGTAATGTTATTTGTATTTATTCTTTTTTGTTTCACTTTGTTTATTTAGAAATAGTAATGTGAAAAAAACATTCACTGCTCATTAGATTAGATCAAGCACCACATGAGGAGCCCGTGGACATAACATTTAAATTCTATTGCTATTCTTCTTTAATCACATTTACATTTGTATAGATTTGAAAATGACAATATCTAAAAAAAAAAAGCATTTAAAACACGTATCTTATACCTTACGTTTGTATCAAGCTGGTAGCCCTTCTTATGGCCCAGTACTTGTGAAGTAGTTCTCCGTTTCAAGAAGGTTGGGGACCCCTGGATTAGATTCATTTGGCAGACGCTTTAATCCAAAGCCACTTGGAGAACACTCAAGTTTGAGGACAGTGTGAGAACCACTAAGTGCTAAAATCTTTATTTAAGAGTAATGCAAGATGATATAAGCAAGGGCTTTAGGAGAAGAGATGCACTGTAAACAGATAGGTCTTCAGGAGGTTCCTGAAGATAGAGAGGGATTCTGCTGCTCCTGTCAGCTTAGGCAGCTCATTCCACCAGCAGGGAACCACGAAAGAGAAGAGTCTGGACTGGGTTTACCTTCTGTGTAGCAGAGCATTGCAGAAATCGACGTAAAATATAAACAGTTTATAAATATTTTTGCAGGTGTCTAAGATTTTTGCACAGTACTCTTATGTTACTCAGTGTAAATGAGAGTTCTCTGTAGTTTTGGCCAATTCCAGTTTAATAAAAGACCCACCCCACTCCAACTCAGCCGGCTTATATATATATATATTTACATTAATACACACACACACACAAACATATGTTTTATATAATGTACTGTTTTATATTATTCTATAGTCCAAGGGTGGACTTGCACCCTCATTCATAACTGCATTGATCAAACAACGTGTCACTTCTCGTCCTCTCAGGGCTTCAAGCACGGCTCATCTTGAGCCTCCGCTGCTCAAAAGAAGACGGAGACCTGCGTCAAGACTCTTCTCAGTCTCGCCCCCCAGTGGTGGAATGAACTCCCTCTTCCAATCAGACCTGCGGAGTCCCTCGCTGTCTTCAAGCGTCGCCTGAAAACCCACCTCCGCAAGGAGCACCTCGGTGACTAACTATGTCTCTCATTTTGCTTGCTTACTTCTCAAAGAGAAGAAAAAAACAAAAACAAAAACCCTTATCCCCGTCCCTTCCTTACTTTTGTCAGAGTTTCTGCCTTTTCTTCGACTGGTGTTGTTTAGGTATTGTTTAGGTGTTGTTTGGGTGTCGTATGCCGTAAATGTAAATATGCTGCCTCTTCCTTTTGTTGTTCTGTCCACTTCGCTCATATAACAATGCAAATTAAGGTCATATCCCAAATATTAAACTTCTCTTTCATTGGTGTAAAGGAGCTCACTGTGGGCCGTATTCCATCCACTCTGTTGACTACGCTAATGGGCCCCACTAATATTCAGAACAGTTTTTTAACAGTTTTTTAACAGTTTTACCCATTTTTTTTCTCATGTTGCAGCGCTTCATACAAAAATTCCAACGACTCGTTCTTTAGTTTCGTGAATTGTTCTTGCATTCGCTCCAGTGGCGCCACCTGACACCGGAGCAGAAGTTTCAGAACAGCAGTTTCAGACCAGTGGCAATATAGACAGCAATTGCCTGATGATCTCTGATGTTGTAAATACACCCATTTTAAATTAAAGACATTCATTTTCTCATTTTTCCTCATCACTGAGATGTCATTAACCTCGACGCTGGCATCACCATCTGACTTGGACTCGTTCTACAGTGTCCTGCACGGCACTCGCGCTGTCCGTCAACTGATCTGTCAACTGTTTACTATGGTTGAGTTATGGACTGATTATCAAATAATAAAGATTATGGCACATCACTCCTGAATCTCCATTAACTTGTACTGTTGCATCAGCAGTTAGAAAACTTTCGAATGGCTTTAATTATCTGTGTTAAATTTAATGATATGCAAGGTCTCCAGTTAGCTTATTACTGTGACTATACTATGACTATATGACAGGCCACTCCTTATTGCGAAGCTAGAGGGATCTTAGGAGAGACAGCATGTAAACAAAAGCTATTTTCAAAGCAAGTTATGTGGCCTCTATACTGAACACGGCTGCGCAATGACATGCTTGGCCATGATTCATGCCTTTATTTGGTCTAAAACGTTGATGTTAAGGTCTCTCTGTGCAGCTCTCCACACCGCGCAAAGCCACACTCCCTCCACAGAGACAGCCAATAAAAAGCAACAGTATGAATAAAAAAACATGATCACCCGGATAATGAGCTGTAAATCGTTGTTTCCATGATGGTCAATACAGTGAAAAAAAGATACATACAATAGGATTCAGAGAAGATGCTGCAGAGAATAAAACTGAGAAGATTAAAAAGAATAAGCACGCACCCTTTTCTATGTAGGATTTGGGGGCCCACTGAGGGTCTCCGTCAGCGTAAGGGTCATTATAGTGCACCAGAGCGGCATCTTCTTCTTCATAGTCCACTGGAGGAGGGGGTGGGGGCGGAGCCGCTTCTTCAAACATGGGTGTGTCCTCAGGGAGTGGGGGCGGGGGAGGGGAGGGGCTGTCTGATACTAGAGAAACATGAGAGATAGAGAGATAGAGAGAGGAGGAGAGATTGTGGCCCTTTTAATTCTCTACAAATCAAACAATGACAGTATTTGAGCTTATGTAAGTGAACGGCTAGACTTACTGAATTTTTTCTAAGTAACAGATTGGCATAGCAATTTATCAAATGTGCCTCAAATATGCATTGCAGGTTTAAAAAAAGCTGATTAAGATAATTGTTAACTATTCACTGGGCCTATGATGCATTGGGCTGACAATAAAGTAACAGGAAAACTAGAAACCAATACAGAAAATTAAGGGTCCTAGAGTCAAAAAAAAGACATTTTAGTTCAGTAATTGTCAAGGTTGTATGAGAGCCACTTCTCATCAGCTGAGGGTGAGTGCCCAGAAGTAAAAGGCATGTGATCTAAACACAGTGGGTATAGCTGGCAGAGCACTGTTCACCAGTCTGTGCAATAGGGCCAGCAGCATGACATCAAAGCAGAAGTTAGTCGTAGATTGTGTGTGTGTTTGCAGGTGTGTGTACTCACTGTTCTCCTGAACTCTGGCCACAAAGCCAGTGAGCGGAATCTGCGGTGTTAGCTGCACCATGGGGGGAGGCGGCTGGGCCACAGACACTGGAGACGGCCACATGAAGCACAAACAAAACACACACACACAAGCAAATACATACATATACAAACAGTAACACACAGATATACACACATTAAACAGGGAAATAGTAAACATGGAGCCAGACACTTGGAGCTGCACTCTTTTGTTGAGCAAGGTCAAAGCAAAGAAGCAGACGTGGCTTCCACTGTTAGGCTAGAGACGGTAAAGCCAAACACTCAGCAATTGAAGGCAATTTGCTCGAAAGCTATGAAAAAAAGAACCAATCTGCATACAATAAGTGACTTAAATGATGAATAACATACTGCAGTTATCAACCAATATTAATTATTAGCCTTGAGATTTGATCTCCACTTTTGAAATCTAATTCATTCTGTATATATATTCTGTATAAGCAATTTCCTCCGGGATCAATAACGTTTTCTGATTCTGATATTAATGAATTAACTGGTCATTTCGTGAAAAACTATTTAGTGTACTGAAAATTGTTCAAAATTCAAGCCTTGGCTGCAAATTCAGTGTGGACAAAACAACAATAGAATCATTATAAGAACATGTATTATGGATTTAAAAATAAAACCTTTCACCTAGAGGGCTGGAAAGTACTCTACCTGTGTTTTGGGGATAAGTGGGACCCCCGTTTAGGTGAGGCTGGGTCACGGAGAACTGGGCAGAGCTGGAAGGGGCTCGGCGGTACGTGCCTGTGGCCGACACCATGGAGGCAGAGGAGGAGGTGGTGGAGGAGGTGTGCCTGGAAATCTGCCGTGAGATAGTGCCGAACTGGGACATTGGAACTGGACCTAGACCTGGACCTGGAGGAACCACTGCAACATTAGGGGAGAAAGGGGACCGTGAAACAGCTAAGAAGATACAATGCCTTAGAGCTTATTAGCATTCTAAAGATGCTGCTGGATTATTGGCAAACAGATTTATCTTCTCCAACCTAATTACATCCCTAACCCGTCACGTCATTAACATCGATCAAACTCCAACATAAACCTGTCCCATTAAAATCCAGAGTCAGCATGCTCACCTGGTGCCATGCTGGGAGGGGAGGGTGTTGGGACAGCCAACGGGATGCCCATGCTGTTCCCACTGTTCTCTCGACCCCCGCTGCCCCCACTGCTTCCACTGCAAGGAACAGCAAAAAGTGCTAAATATTTATGCAAATCTGTGAGTTTGCAATTTGCCTATGCTGCGGTTTTATTCCGGCCATCCCACAAATATTCATTAGAGTTACTGGAGTAATTTGCATTTTGTCACTAGCGCAGCAGTCTGCAGTCAGAGGCCTGGGAAGGTTTTCTGTTCACTCGGGCCATACTGACGTACGAACCTCCTCCCCGTTCCGCTGCACAGAATGGGCCCCGTGGGGAGACGGAAGAAGTGAATGGAATTCATGGCCTCCACTCAGCTATAACCAAGAGGACCCTTCTGGATGAGCTCCAGGCAGCTATTATCATGCACTCACTGCCAAGACCCTTCAGCTCAGCTTAACACTTCTAAAGTGACTGTTTGGAGATTTTGGACTTTTTATGTGTTACCATATAAGAAACTGCATAAAAGTAAAGTGTCCCTCTATAGTCACGGGTGAACACAGCACAGCACAATTTTTTCTTTCTGGCATTTATCCAGTTCAGTGAAGCAGGAGGTTGCCACCAACGAGGGGCACCCAGGGAGCTGTGTGTGGAGACGGTACCTTGCTCAAGGGTACCTCAGTGGTGCCACTAGCCGTCCTGGGATCATAGCTCCAGTATGAAATTTAGGGCTTTTTTTTTTCACTGTGATTGTCTCAAACTCGAACCAGTGGAACCAGTGGAACCTGCTTGAGACAACTGAAAACATCACCCCTCTGAAGCAATCATTTGGCTAATTAGCTCACATCCTAGCTAGTTACCGCCAGAAAAATAAATACTCTGCTTTTCTGCACTGATACTTACAAAAAGGTCTACATGTACACATACGCATACTCAGAGCAAAGAAAGACTTTTATTTAAAGGGGGCATTAGTTGACCTTATCCACAGCTGACTGTTTACACTAGTCAACTGAGAAGAGTGACCTGATATTAGCTATTAACACTTTACCATGGCTTAGCACTATATGTGGTGACACTTTTCTGGACTCACTTACACAAACGTTCATATTCACACAAAATCTCATGTAGAATTGAAGAATTGAAGGGTACATTCTTTTTCTATCGAGTGTGAAACCTGGAGGAAAAGCAGCCATGCTGTGAAAGCTAGCTAAACACCAACCACTAGTTTCCCAAGTAGCAACATCTGGACAAAGTAATGCTAATAAACTTAAGAATAGCTTTCAGGACATGAATATATCATACTGATTTATATTCTGGTGCTGTTATTGGTGACATACAGTGGTGCTTGAAAGTTTATGAACCCATTAGAATTGTGTTCATTTCTGCATAAATATAACCTGAAACATCATCAGATTTTCACACAACTACCCCCAAAGTAGATAAAGAGAACCCGGTTAAATAAATGAGACAAAAATATTTTACTTGGTCAGTTATTTATTGAGAAATATGACCCAGTATTACATATCTGTCAGTGGAAAAACCTTTCATTTCAGTATCTGGTGTGAGCCCCAGTTATTGCTGCAGTAACTGCTGTTCAGTCCTGCAAACCGTGATACTACCACCATCATGTTTCACAGATGGGATAAAGTTCTTATGGTGTAAATCAGTGTTTTCCTTTCTCCAAACATAACGCTTAGTTTTTAATACCAAAAAGTTCTATTTTTGACAAGACATTCTTCCAACAGCCTTCTGCAGATAAGCAGCAATGTTCTTTTTGGAGAGCAATGGCTTTCTTCTTGCAACTCTGTCATGAGCACCATTGTTGTTCATTGTTCTCCTGATGGTGGACTCATGAACATTAACATTAACCAGTGCAAAACAGGCCTTCAGTTGCTAGCAGTTACCGTGGGGTTCTTTGTGACCAGGCCGACTATTGCACGCCTTGCACTTGGAGTGATCTTAGTTGGCCAGCCACTACTGGAGAGGGTAACAATGGTCTTTAATTTCCTCCATTTGTACACAGTACTGTGAATTGGTGGAGAAAACAACTCTTTTTCGGAGGTCCCCACTAATCACCTTTGTTCGTGCCATGATACACTTCCACAAACATGTGCTAACAATTCTGATCCGTCTTCTTTAAAAAACACAGAGTTCTCACACCACTCGAATTTCACCTTCAAATTACCTGTTAATCCTAGACGTTTACATACTTTTGCCACTAACAGATGTGTAATATTGGATCATTTTCCTCAATAAATAAATGACTAAGTCAAACATTTTTGCCTCATTTATTTAACCGGGTTCTCTTTATCTACTTTAAGGACTTGTGTGAAAATCTGATGTATTCATATTCATATCTGATCATATTTATGCAGAAATGTAATCAAATTAAGGATTCACAAACTTTCAAGCACCACTGTAACTGAATTTAGATTAACTCTTTGCCTTACATTAGAATTTTTAGCTCTACCTTAAATAAAGCAGGTGTAATATTCTGGCACATGGCACAGTTGAAGTGATTTTTAGAAAATGAGTGCGAAAATTAGTTAAACGTTGAGCCTTATCATTTCTTTACTGTACTAAAGAAATCAACAGCCTTGCCAAGCTCTTAATGCACCGACTTACTTATTAGAAGGTTACAAGGTCAGTATAATAAGGTCAGTAGAGAAGGTCTTGGGGTAAGGGAGGGCAGGAAAGCAAGTGATCACCCAGGGCACCATTCATGCTAGAACCAGTACTGAACACGGTGCTGTGTTGTGCATATAGCTTTATGATTTACCTGTGTGTCCTGGGTCTCTGATTGAGGGAGGCTGTGCGTCCAGGGCTGTTCTGACCTCCCAGCCGAGCTGGACTGGTCATGTAGTCATTGGGCACCACTGGAGGCTTGACAGGCTCCAGAGTCTTGTAGGGTGTGTTCCTTCTGAGAATTCAGATTCACATTCAGTTCACATTCACATTCAGACAGTACAGACATATGCATACATTCACAATCACATTCTTTAATATAAAAGATATGCATTCGATTTAGAGTCATTATTTTTATGACTTATTATTATTTAAAATGTATTATATGGTGGTAAGAAAAACAAAACATGGCTGACTTGGGCCACCTCTCATTTCTTTACATTCTTTCAATCACCTTGTTGGAACAGATATTACTTTTTGTCTGTAAAACTGTCTCGTCTTCAGCATATTGAGTAGATTCAGTTAAAAATACAAGGAGTACATATAAATGAGTCCAGCCACTCAGCATTCAGCACCACCAGTATACTGATCACCGCCTGATCGTCTGGAATCATCTGCTCCTGTTTCTTCTCTGGATCAGGACTTAAGTTGACTTTGTTCAGCTAGAATGATTAATTAGTATATAACCGGTCCCACACAGGGCCTGGACTAATAAATGAGCGCTTGACCTTGAAAGACCTTCAGGAAAGAAGCTTAGAGAACTGTTTATGACTACATAAGAAAGTCTGTCTCTTTGGAAGCAAAGCATGAAGTGGCTCAAGGCTTTGCACAGTACTATGTGTGTGTGTATGTATGTGTGTGTGTGGTGCATGTACATATATACTGGCACTGGGGCTTTTTCTATGGGTCCACACATCATGAAACGTTGGCAAAAAATCTTCCTTAATCTAAAGATATTCTTACCCAAGTGTGCCCCGCCCTGCCATGGGTGGGCTCGGTGGTTTCTGTGTGGGTGGATTGGTCCTTGATAAAGTCCCCCCACCTGTCCTGGCAGGCTGGCTGTTCCCTTGCTGCAAAAAAATAACAGAGAAAAAAGGTGAGGAAAATAGTAATGTATTTCTCAGGCACTAATTCTCCACCTCATACATTTACATTACACTACAAAGGAAGTTACTTTTAAAACATTACAAAACCAATCACCTCTCCTATTGATTACTGCAGCACTGAAAATGGTAAAGTAACATTTACTACACTTGAATGTTGGCCTATATTATATTATAAAGGTCTGTCAGCCAATGTAATATTTAAAAAACGTATCAAATGCTACCACACATTACTACCATTGCTTACAAACACAACAAGTCAACAGTCACCCATAGCTTTCTATAAATACATCCCCTAAACAACTTCTAACCTGCATCCACCATGAATGTGGTTTAGGACACAGCATGACTTACGGTGATCCATAAAATTGAACATGTCTATATGTAGCAGATCACTGGGGCAACCTTTTTACACAGCGGGGTCTGTTTTTAGGGTTGCTGATCTAGAATCAGTTATTTTGACCCAAGACAAAATAATTTTTACAGCTCCTGTTCTATATCCTATACCACATCTACTTGTCTGACTCACATTAATGGGTGACTACTGACATCTAGGGTTTGCGACATCAGCCTTAAAGCTTCAGTTCTAATTTAAAGAAGCAAAATTTGGACTCCTGACTGATCAACCACAAAACAATTACCATTATTTTCTGAACAATAAACCTAGTTGATAGAAAAAAAACAGCATAACATTACATGTCACTTACCTTTGCTTTTAGCCACTGAGTGAGTGCAGTGAGAGAGAGAACAGACACATGTTTACTCATTACTTTCACATAACGAGGACGAAACGATGAGGAGGAACACAAAAGACCTTTTAAGGAAAAACACAGCATGATGAAGCACAAAGACCTCTCTGGGCTATGAGGTGAGGGGACAGAGACAGCTAAAAGGCTAGAGCCACTGCTAACACAATTAAGAGATAAACACATAAATGCCACTTCTAATTGTCTGGATGCCCTTTTTTGCTTTTCCAAAGGGCTGCTGGACTAACCTTCTTGTAATTGCAGTTTTGTGTCAATAAAACATTTATTTATTCTGTAAAAAACGGTTGAATGCATCATCTTATGAATCAGTCAGGCTAATTTAATTTGGCTAATAAGACTAACTGCACAGATAATACGGTAAGTACAACGGTGTGTAACACTAATCAATTTAAAATGACATTCATTTGTTGAATCTGAAGGTAAACACGCAAGGGAACTGAAACTAAGAACATAGAAAATCAGTTCTTTTAAGAATGCAAGTCCATGCAGGAATGTTTTCCCACAGGGAAATGTAAATGGACTAAGAACTGGCCCCTGAGGAACACCACCAACTTGAACTGTCTGATGCTTCTCGGAGACGTACACACCGGATAACTACCGGTAAGTATACCCAACTTTCCTTTGGAGTGTTTCAGTGGATCAAAAGGCTTAGTGGCAAGGTGTGTTAGTGGAGTTGGGGGTTGTAGTGGGGCATTTTTGATAGTGAAGTGGGGGGAAAGTTCTGTCAACCGTTTTTCATTACAGGTTATTAGTTTGTCAATCAGGGGTTGCATTTTGTTGCCTGTGGACCAGGGGTATGTTGTTGACCACTGCGGGAGGTTTAGTTTGGTCTGTGGAGGGGGCGTCGTTTTGTCTTTTAGCAGTTGCTCATATCCAGGGCAACGTACATCAATGCTCAGGTAGTCCACATCTGTTCAACCTGAATCACTTGTGGGAAGGTGGGGGGGGTGGGTGTTTGTTGATCACTGGGGGGGGTGTGTCATTTGTTTGGGGTGTGGTTGTTTTGTCAAATAATGTGGGTGTTCTCAGTTTATCAGAGGGGATCATTTTGTCTCCCATTGTGGCCCATTTCTTCTTTTGTCGACATGGCTTTTTGCGTGCACTTTCATTTGGTCATCCGTCTCCTTACTTTTTCAATGCTGCGGTGGCAGCCAAAGTTACAGGTGGACACCAAGTTTTCCATTCAGTCGTGTTCAGAAAGATCTTCATTATCCACAATAAGGGGTGTTTATTGTGCAGGTGGAGGATGAAGTCATGTAGCTGACCCAGTATCTCACTGTCAGGATGAGTAATAGCCAGGGAGCGGATGCCACTCAGGGCGATCTGGATGGAGAGGCATATTTGACCAGAGAGCACCAGGTTAAATGCTGTAATGACAGATTCATACTCTGGGGGAGCCCTCAAGGGGATTAGGGCTGGAATGCATAATCTCAGCTGTCATGGGGGACAGTCTGCCTCACCGACTGATGAGCTGAACCACCCACAGTCTGAGGGCATTCAACAAAACCACTCCAGCCAAGCTCTCTGCAAAACTCGCAGATATGAAACTGAACACTCTATGAAACTGAATTTCTGACAAGCAGACCATGAGTGGAAAAAAGTGACCACTGACTGTCTCCTGGTCACTCTGGTCACCTCACCGACACACACAGACTCATGGATAACCTCTTCATAGTTTGTCTTTACTGGGCATGTTGCAATAAGTCTCTAGTGAGGATTTGATCTATGGCTTGGGCGGGTTCAGGTCAGTTTTTTTTTTTAAATTTTGCTGGTTCATTGGTCAACCACAGTTTTTGTGCACAAAATGTTAGTACCTATACACTGAAATGCTTGTTGTGAGGTTTAAGTACTTTACAGCTTGTAAAATGTGTGTGTGTTTACATTTATATATTTATACACACACACACACACACACACACACACACACACACACACACTAACATAAAACTCTCACACATGTCTCACAGCTGAAGAGTACCACACGACAAGCATTTCAGTGTACAGTCACTGCCATTTTATGCACACGACATTCTCGTGTATCACTATCACCAAAAACTCTATGATCTGTTTCTACAGCGTATATCACGCAAATTTTCCCAGTGTCAATAGCTACACATTTTGTACAAGTATTGTTTTTCTTATGAATGTCACAGATTGTAATAAAATTTTGCCTTTTCAAAAAATGTATTTTTCTGTACATGTTACAGTGAGAAAATAAATATATAGATTTAAAATTGTGCACTTAAGTTTTCAGAAAATGTTTGTTAGACTTTTTGTTTTAACTTGACGGGGTGTTGGCTGCAGGACACACTCACTTTAACACCGTGGCCCACATCGTCCAGCAGGGTGTAATCTATGGGCTTCCTGATGTAGCGCACGGGCCGCTCCATGTTGCCAGGGGCGATGATCTTGTGGGTCCTGGACGTGTTCTTGTTCGTGGTCAAAATCCCAATCTCTCGTCTGGCAACTTTCTCTTTATGGATGTCCACAGTCTGCAGCAGAGAGTAACAATTGGGAGAGGTCTGAAACACTCACCATTAGAACAGCAGCACAGGGGTTTCACACACAGGGCGTTTGTTTCTATTACAACGTGCCATGATTATCTGTAAGGATGCCCCAGAGGCTCATATTTGGACTTTTCGGGGTCTTATTTTATTATCCCTTTTTTCAAATACCTCCCCAAAAATCTCTTGATTCCAGTCTTGGCTGATTGCGATCTTTTAAAAAACAGACATCAGTCATTTTATAGTTTTATAGTTCGGTTTCTCAAGTTTCTCTACTTTGGGTGTCTAGTGATTATTTAATTTATGATTTGTGATCATCTGCTAAAATTCGAAAAATTTAAATAATGAACCAAAAATCAGCGGGCGGCCGGCTTGGTTGTAAAGAAATCGACATCTGAAAGTCGGACATGTTCTCAGCATTGTGCTGGTTGCAACACATTCCTAAAACTGCTCATGTATGTGATCTGTATTGTGAATATCTGATGCGTAATCATGTCAAATTCTGTATGTACCTTTGAGTAATATACCCGTCCCCACACTTTCACATCAAGCAGCTCCTCAGGTAATGAATGGACATTTAATGCCACAAGTGTGTTCTCAGTGCAGGGTTTGTGCGACTGTATGTATATGTGACCCTGTCTCTGCTGAGTGCACATAAATAAACTGAGATTATGAGAAGGTAGACCAAACCATGCCAGACTCTGACCTAATTTTGAACCACAGTTGGTTTCAGATACGCAGAAGGTTTCTGTAGATTTTAGAAAGATTTAGTTCTGGGGTGCTTAAAGGTGCCAGTGCAGTAGAAACAGTCCAGTATGACATCAAAGTTTCCACAGTTACATTAACAGATGTTTTGATTAAAATTTTTTTTGTAGCTTCTTGGTTGAGGTTCTTGAGCTTCATGACAGGTTTCTAGAGCCCGCGGTCACAGGTGATGCGCTGTGAAATGCGGCCGGGGTAAGAATAGTTCTTTCATATGTGTGTACATAGGGGACACGGGAAACAGGTCTACTGAGTTCGAGTACCGCTGCTGACTGAGAGAACACACTGAGAGCAGACCTCACTCAGCAGCATGAGGCTTCTCTCCAGCTCTGGACTGCACCCTGAAGTCCGATCCCTGTAACAAACCTATCCTGAGGAACACACTTGCACGGTGTGATGTGATGTGATGTGACACAAGCTGTGTGGTTTCACTTTAGATGTCAAGAAGCACCGGAACCTTCAAACCTTTTCAAGAAGCAACAGAAGATCAGCATCAATCATCCATACTGATGTCGGGAAACAAAATATGGGATCAGAAAAGTGACTATTCTGTTTAACACTGTGGAAACTGCACTTAGCAAAAAAACTGAAGAATCAACAAAGTGGCGCAAAAATAATCAATTTTAATTGAATTGGCCGATACCTTGATTCACTGAAACCCATACAAACACACGTCTGGGGCTGCGATTGGTTACAGGGCTCATTAGCATATTGCATCCTACCTCTATTTCACTGCTGCAAAAGCCAATATTGCAATAATGACGTGATCTAATATGGAATTTAAAATGCCAGTTTGTCTTGTGAAAGGACAAATAATGTTATGTATATTGTAATATATTGCTAAATCCTGAAAAAAAGACAGCAGGCTTAGGCCTTTTGGTGAAGTGAACAAGTTACATATTCAGTACTTGTTATTTTTTCTATGGGCATAGATTAATTTTTACATCTAGAGTAATCTCACTGTAATCTTGGAATTAATCTAGATTAATCTAGACGAAAATGGCTCAAATGAATTCAAATGAAGGCTAAGCCTAAGCCCACCTTGTCTTTCTGTCCTAGTGACGTCCCTGTTTCACAGTAGACATACACACAGGTTCAGACTCGTTCTCGCCCCCTACAGAGCAATTCGGCTAGATATACATCCGCGCTAAAATATCAAGGTGAAAGTCATCATAGCTTGCGTAGTACAGACCCAGCTCCCAAACCAACTTTGTGAATAGATTAACGGTGATATTTTTTTCGCCTCATGTTAGAGTCTCACGTTAATGCAGCACGTTAACGCCGATAACGACCAACCACTAATATATATATATATACACACATCAGACTGGCGCTACACTATAGACCTCACACTTTAGACTTTAGACTTGGAAAAAGGTTCACTAAATCCTGAGATGCCAAAAGATCAGGAAAAAGCACCCGGTGCGATTCAATTGCCCATATATACACATCTTCAGAGGGTTCGTCTCCAGGAAAAAGCCACAGCTCTTTTCTTAGGAAGATTTTAAGCAGGTCAACTAGCATTTCGGATGCTGCTGCTGTTTTGAATTGTTGCTCAATTGCAAATGACCTTCGGGGCGTTTTTTTCAGACCAGGATTAATCCTAAACCCATCCTTAAGGGATGTTAAGTAGGGAATACAACCTAATCCAAGACTAGACGTCCAGGAAACCAGCTCTATAGCATACATGAACAGAGACCCACTGATTGGCTGACCTCTGAGCTCAAAATGCACTTTTCTTCACTGACCTACATAAAGCTATACATTTGGCTCCACCCTCTGATTTGAAAACAATAATATACTGTTAATGATATAGTGCCCTTTTTTTTCATTTTATTACGAGGAAACAGTAGAACCACTGACGGACTGGTTTTGAAGTGTAATGTAACAATATGCACTGACAGTGCAATTAAATGGATGTGAAAGCTCATTTACAAATTTCCTAAAATATTTCCCCTTTTCCAGCAATTTATGGAAATAACGTTTGTCCAAACGCTCTCAGCACCTTTTCAAGCAACAAACTGTTCCATCTCATTTACTGGAGCTCATTTGGAACTGGTGGGTCTCGTCCCTGCAGCTCAATGGGAGAAAGCTCTGGAGACTGGGGAGGACGAGACATCCCTCTGAAAACGTTTGCTTTTTGTTGGACTGGATATATATATATATTAGGGCTGGGAAAGTTAACACGTTATTATCGCGTTAACGCATTATTTACTTAATGCCGACAATTATTTTATCACGCGTTAACGCAGGTTTTTAAAATCCTTTTATTTTGAAAGTCGGTGCTTTCCCCGAAGTAACGCGAGCAGCGGCGGA
>JBBJLR010000013.1:7680841-7705658 GCA_037577145.1 Brachypetersius gabonensis | reverse complement strand
GTGTATTTTTATTATATATTTTAGTATATATTTTTGTATGTCGCTACATTTTCTATTCCAGCAGGACTGTGTCCTAGTGCACAAAGCGAGCTCCATAAAGTCATGCTGGATGAGTTTGGTGTGGAAGAACTTGACTGATCCTGACCTCAATCCCATCCAAAATCAGTGTCTGACCTCAAAAATGCTCTACAGAACGAACAGGCACCAATTCCCACAGAAACTCCAAGATCTTGTGGAAAGCCTTCCAAGAAGAGTGGAAGCTGTTATGGCTGCAAAGTAGGATCAACTTTCTTGAATACAATGTCAAGTAACTGTAGGTGGAATGGGCAGGCGTCCCAAAACTTTTGTCCAAACACGTGCACTCGCGATGCACGACTCGTGAATGAATCGGTTCAGTGATTCATTTCAATTGGATTTGTATAGTTGCATTTAACGCCCGATTCCTTCTATCACCTGAATCTGGCTTCTCAGTAGGAACATTGGGAGCTGATGTTCGACTTCAAACTACCAACAAAATAAAAAGATTTAACCGGATAGTTTAATCCAGTTAACGCGATGGATTTACTCAACCAATAGGATTGCGTCTTTTTCGTCACGTGACTTGACTTCTGACTCTCTGTGCCCAGTTCGTGATGGTGTGAGAACATAAACAGAGCCTCGGTGGTCTTTATCATTCAGTATTTTGTAAACATCTAAAGGTCTTATATTATATATATTCGCACTAAATGCGCGTTAGCAGGGTCTTTAAAGCCCACTTTAGCATCTGGATAACTGCGGTCCGGATCAGAGACCGTCTGAGGTAACTGATTTTTCCTCTCCTCAGACCTTGAAAAATCCCTTCTTTTGTGTCAAATTAAATGTTTAATACATAATAAACATATCATGTTATTAAACCGTAGTTGCTCCATACTGTATTTGCAAAAACGTGCAGCTATTTTGACGCGGTTTACGGAGGAAAAAAAAGCACAAAAAACATATCAAACCAGATTTAACCGGATTTTTTAATCCCGTTAACGCGGTGGGCTTGGCTTACGTCACACCGGCGCTCAACCAATCTGAGAGGAGCTCTCGGCCTTCTCCTCGGTCACGTGACCTCTCAGGCTCAGACACCTCTTAGCTCAGTTTGTTTTGAGGGTGAGTCCGTGACAAACGCACTTAATGGACATTTAATATATATTTTTATTATTTTTGTCAAGATAAAAAAAACATGATTTTGATCAAAATTCAGTACGTGGCGTCGCTGAAATATTTTCTAATCTAAAAAAAAAAAATACGAAACGCGCGTTAGCCCGATTCAGTTAACCAGATATGTGAAGCCTGTCTTTGTTGCTAGGATAATAATGGGTTAATAAGTGCCTGGATGAAGTAACCTGGTTTATTTTGTTGTTTTTTTCCTGCTGCAGAAAGTGCAAAAGGAGAGAGAAGTGAAGTGAAGCCATGAGAAAGCCCAGAGATGGCCAGGGAAAGAGCAGCTTTCTTTAGCCAGTTGGAGCAGGAGATTATCCTGAAGACCTTCGAGGAGTACAAAGCCATCATAACGGCCAAATGCAACACAGCAGCTGCTGCCAAATCCAGAGTGGAAGCCTGGCAGAAAATAGCCGAGAGGTTAAATGCGTAAGTTCGCTACTAGTTGGCTTATATGTGCACCCACAGGTTCTAAATATTACACCTAATTATAAGCGTGGAGGAAGTTAAAGGGACAGGATCTGTGAGTTAGTTGGATAAACTGAGCCTGAAGTGTCAAATTCGGACTTCTTGAGTATGTCAGAGAGCATCGCAGAACACTTGATTTATAATTCATGTTTTTTCTTTTTTAAATGACCCAAAATCATATTCCTCGCCTGAGGTTTTAGTGAATAATGCAGGCCATTGCACCTGCCACACTATTCAGATGCTAAAGTGGGCTTTAAAGACCCTGCTAATGCACATTTAGTGCAAATACATCTGATTATAATTGTGGAGGAAGTTAAAAGGACAGGATTTGTCAGTTAACTGGATAAACTGAGCCTGAAGTGTCAAATTCTGACTTCCCGAGTATAATAATAATAATACATTTTATTTGAAGGCGCCTTTCTGGCAAACAAGGACACCGTACAATAAAACAAGTGCTACAAACCATAAAGAAAAAGTAAAATAATAATAATAATTATAATAACAACAGACAAGAAAATAAATAAATAAGAGTCAGAGCGAGAAGGCACGCTTGAAAAGATGGGTTTTGAGTGTGAATTTAAAGTCTAATAGTGAATTGATGTTTCTGAGGTCAGGTGGTAGTGAGTTCCAGAGCCGGGGAGCAGAGCGGCTGAAAGCTCTGCTCCCCATAGTGCTAAGATGGGCAGAAGGGATAGTTAAGTAAATGGAGGAGGAGGATCTGAGAGTACGAGAGGGAGTGTCAATATGAAGGAGGTCAGATAGATATGGAGGGGCAAGGCCATGAATGATCTTGAATGTTAAAAGAATAATTTTAAATTCAACCCGAGATTTAACTGGGAGTATGTCAGAGAGCATCACAGAACACTTTATTTATAATTTGTAATTGATTTATAATTTGTGTTTTTTCTTTTTTGTTGAATCCAGAACTCCATATCATGTACGTGGCACTGTTGTGACGCCCATGTGGTTTTATTATTGTTTTTCAGCTCCAACCCCAATAACGTCAAAAGGACTTGGCAGCAAGTCAAAGTTAAATACAAGAACATTGTGCAATGTGGTAAGTGTTTCCATTCTTTTTGGCGTCCCGCTGCACATGACAGGTGATGTGAAACGTGTGCTCTGGCTTTAGCGAACAGGAAGAGAGCACAGAAGCAGATGCTTGGAGGGAGACTGTCGACGCCTGGCTTCACACACGCCGAGGAGATGGCACTTTGGCAGATCAGGGGACGGCCCGTTGTGGATGGCATTGCTTGGGCCGGGTCGTCTGAGCAGGCTGGCGCTTGCGTTAGGAGCCCCAGTTCCACAGGTACCTCCCTTATACCATTGTTTTTATCATTCTAACTAGGGCTACACAATATTAGGAAAACATGCTATATGCAATAATGATGTTGAGTGTTGCTATGGCGATATCACATGCGATAAGTGAGTAAAAACTTCACCTTTATAGTGTTAATGTTTTTCTGCTTTGGATTTGCTGGTGATATAGAATTTACTTAAACAGAGCATTTAATGCCTCCCATAAAACATTTGAACCATTGAACATTGTTGAAAATTTTTTTAATTGTTTTAAATCTTAAATAAATAAAATAAACATAATTTAAATTATAGTAAGTTCTTAGCCAGAAAAAATATATATAACAAAAGCACAGAAGATGAAGAAACTGCCCAGTTTTTGCCCTCTTCTCTGTGGCTCTGGGTGAAGAGTTTTGGAAAAACACCATTTATTGCAGTTCAGTCAGTCTTTCGCAATATGGATATTTTTTCGCGATATGTATATTGCGCATGTTGATATCGCGATGCCGGTAAATTTGCGATATATTGTGCAGCCCTAATTCTAACTGTGTCGTCTAAGGCTGTGTGAGGGTGTATTGTTGGGACTTTACTGATGTTAATATCTATTCTAGAGTCCATCACCTTTCATTTGCCCTCTAAACCAGGCAATGCCCTGATGAGTTGAATCAAAAACGGTTAAGACCACTGGTCTAATGGTGCCTTCACATCCTATGAGAATTATGGTAAATATCAGAAGCCACTTGAAAACGGCACATGAAGACCCCCTCACGTCGTAACTTCCACTAGGGAATCAGAAAACTTTATTTATCCCGGAGGAAATAGTTTATGTGGTGACTGCCACATCACACAGACGCTGAGAGACACAAGAAACCAGAATAATGTAAAATAAGAAGCAAGATAAGCCTAATACAAGTCTGAATAGAATCTAATAAAAATCCAAATGAAATAAAATAAAAGTAAAAATCAGTGGAAAGAAAAACAACCATAATATGAATATCAGAAGAAACAATACGACTTGATACATGAGTTGCCAAGATGAGATCAACTTTGACCTTTCAACATGGCAGAGAGCGAAGAACACAAACAAGCAGGAGCACCCATGAGACTCCCATCTTACCTTGTGACTGACCTGTGACACTCTTACACTTTTTAGCACACATTTACAAATAAAGCTAGAAGTCCTGATATGATGTGTGTTATATATCTAAAGCTTTCACATGTATTCTGGAAAATCAGTAGCCTTTTATAAGACTACGTTTCCAATGATGCATCTCTGCTATGTGGCCCAAGTAACATCTCAAGACAAACTGTGGGTCCGCCGTGTTTTTTCTTTACTGCTACACTTGAACACAGCATACCTGTAATTTCCAAATTACAACTAGCCTTACAGCCCACCCACTTTGCCAACTAACCCTCAGAAAACTGTTGAAATATTTTTCAGAGGCAGAAAGTTCGGGGCCCCTTACACAGCCAGTACCGACTGTCATTGACAGTGCGGAAGAGCCTGTTGATGTAAGGAAGTTTAGCTTGTTTTCTTTCTGTTCCGGTACTCTTAAGACTTCGCCCTCATTGCAGCGTGTTCTCTTTCCTAACAGCACTCTGATTCAGACCATGATGAGAAGAACATAGTAGTGTGTTCTCATTCTGATGAGGTAAGATTGCACCTCTTGATGTTTTTATACCTCTGTGAGACACTACTAGTACTATTCACACAACTAATTGAGCAACTGCTGGCCTAGTGGTGGCCTGCAATCAGAAGGTTGTGGGTTTGAATCCCAACTGCTAGTGTCACCCCTCACACTGCTCCCCGGGCACCCCTCCTTGGTGAATGGGTTAAACGCAGAGAAAGAATTTCACATTGTTCACATTGTGCTGTGGTGTGTTCCCACGTGACTATAAGGGTTATTAAATTAAAGAAATGACATTTATGTTCTCAGGGTAATGATACATACACAGGTCAGGAGGAACCTGGTCCTTCTGGCCCCTTCCGACATGCGGACGAGGAGGTAAGTCTGCATTTATTTATCATCCTGTGACCTAATGCCTGTCTCTGCTACACAAAGTGTTGATGTGAGAAATGATATTTTTGCCTTTTCAGAGCGACGAGGACGTGACCGCCCTTTATAAACGGTACCTCAGACAGGAGATCGCATACCGGCAGCTAAAGATGAAGAAGCTTGAGAAGGAGATACAGTTACTCGATAAAAAACTCGATGTAAGTTAGGCAGTGTTTTGTTCGATTGTTGCTAGAATGCGTCACCAAAGTGAAAGGGCAATCCCACCCAGTTTCAGAATATCATCTTAAAGGGGAACTCCACCAGTTTTTCCAGATTTCTGCATTGAGATTTAATGAGAACAAGAGGTTTGATGAGAAACTCTCATTTCTTTACGATCACAGCAATGTCTCCGACACTAAAGCTGTGCATTCATAACCATTTCATGTTAAACCTTTTGTGAGGTTTACAAACCTTACACCACTGAACAATCCTCTGTAAAAAGGTCGCATACAGTGAGGAACATATGTATTTAAAGTATTTGAACACCCTACAATTTAGAAATCATGCTGGGGTCTGAAATTCACATTGTAGGTGCATTCCCACTGTGAGAGACATGTAAAAAAAAAAAAAATTCAAGAAACCACATTGTATGATTTGTAAAGAATTTATGCACTGTATTACGGAGAGTTAATGGACTTCTTAAAGGCAGAGTAACAGCTCTTTGAGAGCCAGAATTCTTGCTGATTGCCAGGTGTTCAAATACTTATGTGCAGCAGTGCAATACAAATAAATTCTTTACAAGTCATACAATAAGATTTCCTGATTTTTTTTTTTTGAGAGCTTGCAAAATCGCAGGGTGTTCAAGTTCTTACGTTCCTCACTGTATCATGCATTATTTTAACCATTTAAGATAATGGGAATCCACATAAAAAAACCCCCCAAACATTCAGTTTTTCTTTTTGAACTGCATGATTTGGGTTTAAACCCACCCTCCAGCACCCCCCAACCCCCCAACCCCCGGAATAATGGAATAACTGAATGAAAAAGGAACATTTGAAAGGGGTTCACAAATGTTTTGGTTACTTTGGGCTGACATGTATGTAATGACTCCCTGGTTAAAGCCTGGTGACTATGCTATACTGTATTCTCTATTATATAGACTTATTCCCATTTTGTAAATAATGTTAAATAATTTCTAATTTTTTTAACGAGTCCACTATCCACTAATCCATTGGTGCAAAGAACCACATCACATAATGTGAGTGAGGAGCTATGAGTTCATTCTTGCACTGAAATGCGTACGGGTGATGACCTGTGACTTATTCATCAACAATAAATGTTGAAAGACTCCTGAGCGGTCGACCTGTTGTTTTTGTATGGTGTCCTGTGGTCTGTAATGATTAGGGATGGGTATAGAGAACAGGTGCTAAACTGAGAGAGCTGGAGTATCTTCTGAAGAAACAGTGCTGCTGTCTGTGTTTCTGCAGTTTTAATATAAAGTAATCCTCCGCTTTTCTCAAGGGTTACGCTTCAAGAGCACCCACGTATAGTCAAAATCCACGTTGTTATGTTTTGGTAAAAAAAAAATGCGTAAAAGGCTTATTTCTATAGTGTAAAAAATGCTCCCACCCCAAATCTGCTCCCAGAACACTTTGATTTCATTTTAAACTCAGTTTAATGCATTACCCTTAATGAAAATGTAAAGGTAAACCCTTATTCAAATTTAAATTCCCCGCCGAGATATGCAACTCGGAAGGTCGCTGGACAGAAGTATTGGGACACTGTCGAGGTGAAAGGTTTTCGGGGAATAACCCCTGATCTGCTGGGGCTAAAAATACAAATGAAGGCTTGTAGGAAAGGTCTCCTGGAGACATCGCGCTCCAAAAAAGCGCTTCCAGGTCGACTACAGTGTGAAAACATCCAGTAAAAATATATTTATTGCCGCACAAAAAGCAAAAAAGGTGGAGGATATTTGCAGTTTCCGCTTTATTCTGGGGATTTCCGTATTAAAATTTTGGTTCTCCAGAAAAATCAGTGTGTGACTGAATCCATGATTCGATGCTGGACTGGATCAGAGGAGAAGTGGAGTGGCGCTCTGTACCAACACACAGTTAAACAGAACATAGTAGCAACGCACCTTTCTCATACATACAGGAAATTCTCAGTTATTACTGCTGAATAATTTTTCAGGTAACTTTCATGTTATTTTTTTGCACCAAATTAGGGAGAGAAGGATCAATAAGAGTATTGGTATCAATATTGGTAGCGAGACAATCCTAACCATACTGACCTCCTGGGATGCTTCACTCATTTGCGGGCAGCTGGTGGCCTAGTGGTTAAGGCATTTGCCTTAACCACTAGGTGATGACATCCGAAAGTCCAGGTTCAATTCTTTCTGTGATCAGAAAGTCCAGGTTCGATTCCCAAGACTGCTAGGCACCTCTGAGGTACCCTGAGCAAGGTACCGTCCCCACACACTGCTCCCCGGGCGCCGTGTTCATGGCTGCCCCCTGCATTACTTGGTGAATGGGTTAAATGCATGGGGAAAGGAAGAATTTCGTGCTGTTCACACTGTGTGCAGTGGTGTGGTCACGTATGACAGAATGATCACTTTCATATAAATATTCTCGTTTTAGTTCTAAATGTATACGAGGTGCCCATTGCGGTACACACCAGATGCCATGCTGCGACAGAGCAAGAAGGAGAAAGAGACCGAGAGTGAGAGTAAGAGTGTCTCTCTCTCTCCCCCTCTCCTACATTTTACTGTATTTTTATTGAGAAAATACATTGAATTATTACTGTATTTACCGTATTTATACAAATGGAAAAGACCATACCAAAGAAAATGTCAGTGTATGAATTTTCAGTGCAGTCTGTACAGCGGTAACCTCGGCATTTACATTGTAGCACTGCAGGAGTTCAGTGTAAAATGTACAGTAGGGATACAGGTTTATCTTTATATTTTCGTTAAGGATAATGTATTAAACTGAATTTAAAATGAAAGTGTTATGGGAACATATTTGAGGGCATATTTAGGGTTTACTCTATAAAAAAGGCATATTTAGGCTTTTTTATTTTGACCAAGACACAACAATGCGGTTTTTCGCTATACGCGGGTGCTCTTGGAACATAACTGTACGTTACTGTAATTGTGTTTCCTATCACAGTCAGTAAAGCACTTTCACTAAAACTATTGTGATCTGTTTGTAATATTTAATTATATCGGCTGATATCAGTTATGTTTCAGGTAATCACGCTTTAAAATGGTTCTGTTTTGTTGTAGATATCACACTACAGTGGCTGATCCAGCACTCCAGAACCAGGCGAAGCTGAGAGGAAAGCGGCTGATTGGAGGAACAGAGCCACCTGTATGCCACGCCCCCTCGGTTTTATTCTCAAAAAACGCCCCTCCCCTCTCTGCCCTCTAAACCCCGCCCCCTAATAACCAGGTTTTGTTTCTTGTAAAATATTGTGATAAATATGATTTGCACTGTTGTTTTGTTTTTGTTTTTTAAAACTTGTATGCATTTTTTATAATACATAATCCAAACTGGACAGATTTGATAGACACTTATCAAATAACAACCTTCTTTTTTGTTTGTTTAACTTTTGCCAGTGTGTGTGTATATGATGCGTGAGAGAGAGAAAGAGAGAGATTGAATGTGTGTGTGTGTGTGTGTGTGTGCGCGCGCGTGCGTGTGTTAGCACATAGTTACAGAAGTATTCAGTGTTTAGGGAGATCAGTGGAACCCTCTTAGAACTGTTATCGTACCAGAGGGGGCTTGTCTACTGTAACAAGGAATCTGATTGGCCAGTAGGTTCAGTGTGAGGTATTTGTAAAATTCCACTAGAATTTCCCGCTTAGGTCAGCTTGAAAGGTAAGAGGTCAGATGTGTGACACACTGAACACCAGTCCACCCCCTGGTGCGTCTCTTAGCAAGATTTTTAGAACCAACCAGAATAGGACTGTGAAGGAGCCTCAGTCTCAGCCAATCACAGACAAACATTCATTTAACACTGACCCATTTCAGGCTCTGCCCACTACTCCACTCTGCTGCTGTGGTGTTTACAATATAAACTGTTCAGTTTGTCACAGACGCAGACACATCTCAGTTCTCCCTCCAGATGGGGAAGTGTTTTTTGTTGTAACTGGTTTTGAAAAAAAAACTAAAACACACACTTTCCTGTCTGGTTCCCACACTGCAGCAGTGAGAGACCTGATGTCTCTTGTATGCTGCTGTCACGATTCCCTTAAGCGCAGCCAGACAGTCATTGGTTACAATTCTGTATAGTACTGTGCAAAATTCTTGAGCTGCTCTCATTTCTTCATATTTTGCATTTAAAGATTCGGACATTATTGTATTTTAATGTGGTCTTGAGGAAGCTCTCCAGGCTTCCAAGACCCATTTTCAGTCCAGTCCCTGAACCTGACCAGTTTCTGGGGACTGTTTTTGTTTGTTAAACCACAAGTGACCTACGTATGAATCATTCAAGCAGAACAAAGCGCATCTAACTTAAGGCCTGAACCAGTGAAGAACCAAGTGCAGAAAGTTCCAGATGATCAGTTGGTGATCGGTATACTGGTGGTGCTGAATAGTGAGTGGTTGGTACTGTCACAGGAAAACATTTATTCACTTTTTTTCAGTTTAATTTGCTCAATATGCCAAAGATAACAGTTTGACTGGCAAAAAATAGTATTTTTGTACCAACAAGGAGACTCAAAGCAAAATATGAAGAAATGAGAGGGTCAGAAATGAGACATTTGTATCCTACTGTATCATATCTCACGCACAGTAACTGAGTGAGAAACTTGCTTAGTTCCTAGTTATCACAGTTAGCATTAGCATGAGGCCTTCGTTTATCATTATTATTTTTGCTAGTCAGAATGAAATGACTTTTATTGTGAAAAAATGTTCTCTCTGAAATGAGTTTGGGTCACATACAGTGTTGTAATTTTAAAGCCTGATCAAGTCAGTTTTTTGTCTGAAAGCAGAAGTTACTGGTTATTGAACTGAATTAGCGTTTAGGCTGACGATGCTAAACCTCCTGTAGTGCGTTAGCGTCTCGCACACATTTGGCTGCTTCGTATTCAGCTGCATGCGTATAGTGCTTTATTAATTTTGTTGAACTGATTGTTGTAAATAACGACAAATAGCAGAACTTTGATTCATTTGTTGGATCAATACGAACAACTCCAGCGCTTTAGTAAAATCGAGTGTGTGTGTGTGTCTGTGTCTGCTCTTTTAACTCTACAGTAAAAAGACTATTTATTTACCTATTTATTCATTTTTAGTTTATCACTTATAATATTGTGCTTATACAGTTTATAGATCATTTTTGCATTAAAACCCGCCATGCTCTGAGTTAGGAATGCAACCAAGGATGGGCTAATCAATATATTAGCGTATTATTTGGTTGTTTAATAATACATTAATTAATTAATAAAACCCAATTTTTGGTGAAACAATAGAAGTCCCTTAAAGTTCCTGGACAGTCTGTTACAGTCATCGTCAGTTGCTTTGACTTAAATTCCGGACGTCTAGACTCTTAATTGCCTAATTATTGTGTCCCTAATGAGGGTCAGCATTGGTCAGTGGCTTTAAAGCCTAGAGGTCATAAGGTCATAGCCGTGTTATTCCACATGCTTTTAAGTAGTTTGATTTTTTAATCAGTCTGGTAACAATGTAATAACAGTTTTTCTGATTATTTAGAATTTTTTTTTTATCAACAATGTGGGCTTGTGTGTTAGCAGGGATGGAAATATTGCAATGCTTACCAATTTGTGACTGTGCTCTCTGTCTCTCTCTCTCTCTCTCTCACACACACACACACACACACACACACACCCCTCATGACTGGGTTCTGTATCTGATGCCCACCCCTCACCCCCGACCGCTCCCCAAAGTGTTCTGTATAATACTTTTTTAAGGTTTTCTTTGTTTCTGGAAATGACTTTTTACGCCGTGTGGAGATCAGCTCCGATGTGCCAGGTGTTAATGTGTTGTTGGAGGAGAATCAGGGGCAGGTGTTTCTGTTTTTTCTCTACTCATGTCCTTCCAGTGCTAATTGTACATGTTGCTCTTGTTATCTTGAAATAATTTAAAAGTGACGAATAAATCAAGAATTCCTGAAGTTTGTGGAGTGGCATTTTATTAAAGGGCCATATCATAAAAGCCTCCCCTATTCCCCATACAGCATTTTAACCCCACCCATTCAGTCTACAGTACTATAGCCCTGCCCATTAATTTTCCAATAGTTAAACCCCCACCCATTTATTTTTCAGCAGTTAAAGCCTACATAAAAGCCCACCCTTTCAGCTTAAAGGACATTAGCCCCGCCCATTCATGATTGACCAGTACAGGTCCACCCTCTTACCCTACAGCAGTTTAGCCCCAACCATTCAGTCTACAGCAGTTTGAACAAGTTTATTCAGCTTAAAGAGGTTTAGCCCCGCCCATTGTGATAAATATGTAATCTATTTATATGTAGATATGTAATATATTTATTTTATATACTATTAAAGTATGTAAACAATATATGGGTCCTTTAAGAATAAATGACAACAATTACTTAATAGAAAAAGTTGGCCAGCATGAGCAGAATATTCCACTTTCACCACTAGAGGGTAGTGCAGGTCAGTGTTTCAGGCTGTACTCGCACACAAAACCCTTTGTGGGGGCGGGGACAGATATCAGGAATAATTTAACCTCATTAATGATGTTACATTACACTACGAAACCACATGTGAGTGTGAGGCCCCAGCAGAAAAGAGCCTGAATAGAAGTGCGCATGGGTTTTCAGAGCACCGGTGTGTGGCTCAGTGGGTTTATGGGTTTAGATCACTGGCATGCAAGGGATTTTTCTGATCACATCAGTCATCTCTTTGTCTCATCATTAATAACATTCTTATTTGGAGATTACTAATTTGTTTCTCATAAACCGCCTTTAGGGGAAATAAGTAGCAAAAGAAAACAATAAACTTGAAAAAACAATCAACAATCAATTTTTTCTCTTTAACAAGAATTATCCTTGTATTGTGACCTAATCCACATTCACAAGCCTGAACCACCTTAATGAAGAGCTGGATGTAGTTTGAGAGTCCAGAGAAGTTTTGAGTTTTGTTTCCCAAGAAGAACAAAGTCAGCTGCCTTAATGAGTTTCAGCCTGTTGCACTAACCTCCATCACAATGAAGTGCTTTGAGAGGCTGGTAATGGGACACATTATAAGCTCCATACCAACAACTCTGGACCCCCTGCAATTTCCATACCGTCACAATAGACACCATTCACAACACCCTGGCTCACCTGGACAATAAGAACTGCTATGCCAGATTGTTGTTTGTGGATTTCAGCTCCGCATTTAACATGGTTATCCCCTCCAAGCTGATCAAGAAGCTGCTGGGGTTGGGACTTTTTCACCAACAGACTGCAGCATGTGAGGATCGGCAAGAACACCATAATGATCCTCAACACTGGTACGCCACAGGGATGTGGTCTGAGCCCAATGCTGTACTCACCGGCGGTGCCTTGGCATGGTTTGATGTGTTTCAGTGGATTTTGAATAGTCTAAGAATGAGCATTGGATCACAGTGGCGTAGACCTGCAGCACAATGGGCAGCGCATCGCACTTCTAGACACAGGTGTGAAGCAGCTGGTCCAGAGATCAGCTCAGAAGTTGATCTCTGGACCAAGAGGTCATGTTTTCGAATCCTACCTTCAGCACACCACCAGGAGACTCAGGACAATTCACACACGCACAGCACGATTCAGAAACACTTTTTATTCCAGTGCTATCAGACTATTCAACACACAGTAGATATCTCTCTGCAATAAACCTGTTCCTCATTCTATGTGAAATACTGTAGAACACAACACGTTACACTTTACACTGCATTGACACTTTACATTTATGCAACTTAGCCTGTGATTAGTTATTGTTGCTGCATTGCTTTGTCTTTTATGTCTCTTATGTCTTTATGTTCTGTCTGCGAAGAGGGTATTCAAGTAAACATTTCATTGTGCTGTATACACTATACTTTGTACATATGATAATAATAAACTTCAACTCATAGCTTCAGTAATTTGTGATTAGATTTTTAAAACTCTCCAAATGTGAGAGATTGCTCCATCCTGTTAGAGAATTCTGTTCTGCTGCTCCTTGTGAGACTGATCCCTAAACGCTGTGAATGAGAGCAAGTGAAGCAGATAAAGTGTGTGTGTGTAAGTTTGACTCTCCTTTTGAGACCCTCATTCCTGTCCTCCCTCTCCCCTCTGTGACTTAGAGAGGATTCAAACACACAGGCTATGGTGTCTCCAGCAGCTGTTTTTGGACTCTGCAACAGTTCTGGTGCCAAAGGTGTATTTTGGGATTTGAAGTCAAGTTGAGTCATTTCAAGCTACAGTCCACAGTGGAATAAAACAATATTGTTAAAGTAGATCCCGGATTTAGAGTGTACAAGTCAAACAAGGTATTTACAGTATATAAATACATGAAGGGTGTTTACAGTATACAAATAATTTTCAGCTTGGCAGTAAGTTCCTTGGTATGTGTGTGCTGTGTGATTTTTCAGAGTGTGTGTTTGTTTGTGGGTTTGTTTGTGTGTGAAGAGTCTTGCGATCTGATGCGGTTGAATTCCCGTACCAAACCATGATGCAGCTACAGAGATGTTCTCTGTAGTTCCTCTGTAGAACATTGTGAGAACTGGGAGTGAGTTTCTAATTGGTCCCTCTGAGACCCTCTCCTCACCCCTCTGTGGTGGCCAACACTTCTGGAATACTGTTTTGTCCCCTCTGGGAACAGGATGAACATGTGTTTGTGTGTGTTTGCAGGGTGCCACACAGTTTCCATGGTAATAGTCCACGGCTGCGTAATGAAATGACAGGCAGTCAATTCCGGGTCCGGCTCTCTGTGGGTCAGATCCGGAACCAGAACCAGAGAGAACAGAGCCACCGCCTAGGAGCCATCAGTCTTGATTCACCCGGCCTGCAGGGGTTAGGGTGACGGGGGCTCTGTGGGAGTGGCGGAACTTAAGATCTTCCACAAACCCTACATCTTACAGCTGTGTTAACTGACCACTACATCGAAGACAACTACTATACACAGTTGTGTGAAAGTTTTAGCACCCCCATTGCATATGTCTGAAACCTTCAGTATTTATTTGTTGGTTTTAATACATTGGGAAACAAGAGAGTCTCTCTCTCTTCCTCTCTCTCTCCCCTTTCCCTCTTCATTTCTCTCTTCCTCTCACTCTCTTTTTCTCTTCAGCACAACTGCAATCATTCTACCAGGCTGTAACTGCAGCAACCACTAGAGTCCTTAAATCACACACACACATATTCAACAGGCGCCCAGCCTGATCCAAAACCAACACCATCAGGGGGCTTCTTTCAGGAACATCCAACTCCAGCCTGTTTGGGCAGAAAAAAACGGCAGGATCAGACATTTTAGACAAAAGCCTCCACCCCCAACCCTCTCACCCACGCTCTCCCCCTCTCCACCATCACCCTCACCAACTCTAAAACCAACAGACCACTGAGGACCTATTGAATCTTGGCCCAGGATCAAGAACAATCAGGGGAAAGTCAGCAGATTTACTGCTAAATTTATTGTCTAAATTCAAAATATGGAGACATATATTCAGTACTTTGCAAAAGTCATGAGCCCCCCTCATTCCTTCATATTTTGCTCCCAAAGATCCAGGCTTTCTTGTGGTTTTAATGTAGCCTTGACGAACAGTATTCCAGGTTTCCAGCCCAGTCCCTAAACCTGACCACCTTAATCTAGGCACCTTATCTTTGCAGCCTGTTGCAGTAACACATTTCTTCATTTTTCTTTCACTGAATCTACCCCATATGCCAAAGATAAGACTGCAGGTTTTATTTTTTCCATGAATATCTAGTTAAATAAAATTGAGAAAATGGATTCGGTTTGGGGACTGGGCGGTGTGAACAGTGCCTCAGGACTGGATGTGGTGTTAGTATATAAAATCTCTGGGATCCTTAACTCTCAGCCAGACTTCACACACACAGCAGAAGCAGCGTGCGGCGAATCGCCCTGATAGCGGCGCTGGTGGGGCGAATTAAAGAAGGTCCCCGTTTCCATGGCGACCAGCAGGGCCTGAAAGAGAGAGAGCAGCGTCTGTTCGGGGTTCGAGACAGGAGACGAGCTGCGACAGTCACCTAGCAACCCTGCGCTCCAAGAGCCGGAGTGCGACAGTGGTTACTTAGCAACCCCCCTCCGTCCCGGACCGAGGTCCAGAAAGAGGCTCCGTGGGGGCGACAGAACAATACGGCCGTTATAAAAAAAACCACCCTCCCCAGCCCTGTCTGAGACACAGCACAGTCCTGCCAATGAGCAGCCTTCCCACTGCACTGACAGCGTGTGTGTGTGTGAGTAGGAGTATGAGAAAGTTAATGCTCTGAATGGAATTTCTGTACTCCAAGAAGTTCACACTGTGTCCATTAAATGTTCCTCTTTGTGGAAAACAAAACCTTCCCAAAGACTCTTTCAGCATCTTTTTATTAAATTCAACAAAAAACATCCCAAAAAAATCAACAACAAACCAGTTTCAGTTTCAGTGTGGATACGGTTTAACTCTATATTACACCCTAAAACGCGCTACTCGTTAAAACCACTCAATAAATGCCTGACACATTTTCCCCAGAATCACAAGAATTACTCCTGTACAACATAAAAGAGGAATTTCACCACTTCAAAAAAAAAAAAAACCATACTAAAGTGTGTAAGATGTAAACAGAGGGTTCAGAGCTGGTTTCGTGTGAAACTTCCACAGTCTGAACTGTTCACTGTGAATGTAAATGGAACCAGACGTCTGATTTTAAAACCTCCCTCGCAGAAAGTTATTCCATCAAATGGTTATGGTTGCGTGGCCTGATGCCTGAGATGTTGTTCTTGAGCTCTGCGAAGCTTTTGGTCGTAAAACTAAATGCATTCATGGTGGAGGAATACATGCAGGGTGTCATGATGCCAAATAGTTTAAAAAAAGGGTTTAGTTCAGATTCTACATTATTTTACCACAATTAACATCACAATAAACAAAGACATGTTTAGCGTCCGTCTATAGGGAATAACAGCTGAATTTGTGTTGGAGACATCCGGTTCCATTCACCACGACTGTAAAGAAATCCAGAACACCTCTGAATGACTCTGTTTACACTGAATTATTAAAATTGTTGAACTTCTCCTTCAAAAGCAACACAATATTTTAGTGTCCACAAAGTTATCAGCTCTTGTCTTTTTGCGTTGATGAACAGTCTGTCATTGATTTTATTTTAAACAATCATCCGCAAGGTTTGCATTTCAGCAATTATTCACGTAGAAACAGAAATGATTCTCAGTGTAAAAAAAGTTTCAAGTTTGAAGAGGATGAATGTCCAGCACATAGTGGCTTCAGAACTGGAAAAAACAAACCAAAAAGTGTTAAGCTAAACAAAACACTGACAGTTATGTGATACCAAACACGCATGGCTGAAACTGGATGGAACGTGTAGAAACCACAAATTGTATTGTATCGTGTGTTCCATGATACAATAATATTGTTTCTTTCATTGTAAAACAGACATTCTCATCCACTTTGACGTCTTTTGCCATTTTCAGAATAACAGAACCAAGACAATGTCTTCACCAAAATTAATGTTTGTTAAACACAAAAAGGATAAGACTAAATAAATAAACATTGATACTGGATGCTGCTGTGTCAATATAATAATGTGCTGGAAAATGTTGCTGTACCGATTTTTTCCACCTTTACAGAGTTACAGATGTTCTCGAGCAGCAGGAATAGCCCAACACAGAAGATCACCTGGTGGTTTGTTGTAGGAAGCCCAGAGGAACTGCTCACAACAGTGTTTTCTTTGTTTCATCAGAAATAAATCATCTTATTTGCAGTTCTTCTGTTGTTCTCTTCAGCTTCTCAGTTCTCTTCTCTTTAACTTTATGTATCTCAAAATTGTCAGTCGAGACTTGAATTTGATCATTAAGACAAATTTTAGAAATTGTACGCGTTTATAAGAAAAACAAGTTTTCTTCTGGATCTGCTGGTTTATCTGAAGCTCTTTGACAAATAAAGATCAAAGAAGTAACAGAGATGATTCGTAGCTGGGATCAGGCTGAGATTAGAGGAAGGCTCTTTTTCAGCAGTGAGGCTCTCTGTTCAAATACGTTTAGAAGAAACAGGCTGGAAAAGAAGATCTTATTCTGAATTTTCCTTTAAGCTGGCAGGGGGCTGGACATAAAACTGGTGCTCAAAGCACCAAAAATGTTTGCACCCATTGGCTACAGTCGAATGGAATAAAATATCACACATAAGTGCCTTCAAACGTCAGAGCATTGTTGTGCGGAGTGAAAGTATGCAATGATTAATCTGTCCTCACAGAGATGTCTGACCTCCTGCTGCCCTCTCTCTGTTCTCTTTCTTTCTCTCTCTTCCTGTCTGTTCTCTCTCATTGTCACTTTACCACACTATGGCTAAAAAACAGTAAAGCCGGCTGTCAGAAGACTCTGTCAGTAACCGTGAGTGCTCTTTCTCTTCTGAAGACTCAGAAGAGTGAGTGAGTGAGAAGAAGACAAAAGGGCAGAACCGAAAAAAATAAAAAAGTCATCTAAGGATGACTGTACTCACTGGACCAATTTACCAGAAACACCCAGATCTTGCTTCCACTCACTGGCCACTTTATTAGAAACACCACCTTGAGCTTCCACTCACTAATCACCCACCATCGCATTCATAGTGAAACTTCCAATCAGTTCAGGACCTGGACTGAAGTCCTACCATGCCAGATTAAAGACCAACATCATTTAGAAGATTAATCAGCCAATCACGTTCTGAGCTACAGTGGTGGGAACAATTTATTGTAAGAAAATATCACCCAAGTCCCTCAGGAGGTTCTAGATCCATAACTGACTGTGAATGGAAAAGACGGTCTAACCAGTGATATTTTTATATTTCTGTTACAAAATCCACACCCAACCACTTTTTCCACATCAGATGTCTAAGTTTAATCTAGAACCCACAAAAGATGTGTTTAGCTTAGGGCTAACATTACTAGAATCTGTTTTCTGTTTTCTGCTAGAGTGCTAGCAGAAAACAGCATTTTGCAAATGTATTTATGGTCTGAAATGAAAGGTTTAACAGTCACTGTCAACCCAGTAAAACTGTACTGTTGAAAATAAACACTTAACATTTGGCCAATGTTAAAAAAGGCAGTAGGGGTCGAGTTTAAGTGACAGGGTGGCATTGATGGGAGAGAAACCAGAACTCACTGTGGAGCAGCAGACGGCCTCCAGTATAGAAACTACACCAGCAAGGAGGAGCTATAGGGGTTTCTGATAAAGTGTCCAAGGAGGGTACATTACATTATAACACACACACACCGCATGCTTCTGCATGGCAGCATACACACACACACACACACACACACACACACACACACACACACACACATACTCACTGTAGTATCTCCAAGATGAAAATTTTACAGAAAAAGGAGGAAAACACATATAAAATCATAGCTTATTTCAATTAAAGATATATATACATAAAATATAAAACGTAACTTATCACAGAAGTAAATTCTTTTGCTTTCAGTAATTTTCAGATTACAAAAAAATGAAAACACAACAAAAAAGGAGATACAAGGTCCCCCTCCCAAGTCATGAAATCCATGTGTGTGTATGTGTGTATATACATATTTATTTTTTTTGTTTGTTTGTTTTACACACACACACACACACACACACACACACACACACAAACATATGTACAGTATATATATATATATATGAACACACACACACACACACACATATATATACATATGTACGTATGAATGTGGAGAAGTGAGTGCACTGTTTTAAATGAGCTGATACTGGAAACGAGTTCAGTACTAATAAGCTGATCTCAGGCCTGCTGGAGCTGGTGGTGTTTTGTTCAGAGGTACTTCAGCAACTGCATCACAAAACTAAAATCTTAGATTTTAAAGCAACAGTTCAGCCAAATGTCAGATCCCCACACTAACCCCCTAACTGCCCCACACCCGCCCCAAATGCAGCTAACACCACATGTGAGCTATGAGACGGCAGGCCTAGATCACTACACACTCATCTCCATCCAGATTTATCAAATCAATGTATCTTTATTAACATGGAGGGCTGGGTTTTTGCTGAACCATTGCTTTGAACAGAGACCCATCCAGACTTTCAGCAGGGTGTCCCGATGGCCATCTCAGCAGAGCCGTCCTTCACTTTATCGAAAAAGACAGAGGGCGGAGTTGTCCCAGAGACAATCTGCAGCTTCTCTTCGTTCACTGAAACCGGAGGGGACGGAGACGAGGACAGGGCAGTCGCCGTGGTGGTCGAAGACGCCGAAGAAGCTGATGAAGACACCGGGTCAGGCAGACACTCCTCGCAGCAGCAGCAGCAGCAATCCATGAAGTTCCGTCCCAGCGAGCGGCTGGCTAGGAGGATCAGCATGGGTGTGGCTGCGGCCTGCGCAAACAGCAGGAACTGACCAATTAGAGACAAGAGGGCCAGAGTGACCTTGCTGACCTGCAGGCTGGCGTAGGCCAGGCCGATGGTCCAGGCGTGCTCAGGCAGGCCGCAAACGGCGTAGACGGCCATCAGCATCGTCAGCATGCGGCTCAGCTGGTCCCTTTGACCCCGCCTCCTCTTCTTTAGTGAGGATGAGGAGGATGAGGAGGAAGAGGACAGCGAGGGACGAGTTTGCCTCGCCGTTTCCTCTACAACGTGACTCGTGAGCAGGCGGCAGGCCAGTGAGAAGATCAATGGAAGGCAGAAAAAGCAACCAAATGTCCACCACATGCGAGCCTCATGGTATGTCAAGACCAGAGAGTACACGGCCTCAGGCAGCGCTATGGACGGACGTCGGGCGCACGAGTCCACTGGCAGCCCGGACACCGGCGAGACCTCACTGTCCAGCTGCCACAGCAGCAGCTCCGGTGTCGCCAGGAGCAGAGAACCCAACCAAACCACAGAGAGCTTTGCCAAGATGGAGCCGCACGACTCCACCTGCTGCTGCTGCTGGGGCCTGGAGGGGGCAGCAGTTAGCCTGTGGAAGCGGTCAATGCTCAGGGCACACAGGCTGAAGGTGAACACACCCAGAGACGTAACCTGAGACACAGAGAAACAAACAAGGGGGTAAAGATAACCAGCAGGTAAAGGCTAGCATGCTAATTCAATGTAACCTGAATCGTTTGTTCTTTGCTTTGTATTGTCTTTGAACACATCTTATACATCAAAAAAATTAAATATTCTAAGTGTCATGTGTACCAATGGCCAGTGAATGGAAGCGGAAGGTAGGTTTCATGCCAATTAAGAGAAAGGTGGAACCTCAGCTGAATTCAGTAGAACCTTTGGTGTCCCAAGTTTTTATTTATTTAGCTAGAAGGCTAATGTAGCTAAAAAGCTATAGGAACTTTTATTAGCATAGTTTTATTAGCAATTAGCATGGTGGAAACCGCAGGCCTGAAGCATCACACACTCTTCGGTGATATCTAACAGACTCACTCATGTGTTTTCTGAAACTGTACTTTATTCAGTATCATGGACAAAAACACATAGCATAGTTTAGCATATATAAAACTGTAGCAATCTATGTTTATAAGTAACAGTCATACAGTCATACAGGGTCAGAAATCA
Organism: Brachypetersius gabonensis; assembly: GCA_037577145.1. Taxonomy (NCBI): domain Eukaryota; kingdom Metazoa; phylum Chordata; class Actinopteri; order Characiformes; family Alestidae; genus Brachypetersius; species Brachypetersius gabonensis. The sequence continues at coordinate 7,685,039 of JBBJLR010000013.1, read as the reverse complement.
CATAAGTTAGTCTATTAGATATCCTATAGACGCTCTGAGGCGAGTGTGTGATAATTTAGGCAGTTGGCACCACGCTAATTAGCTACATTAGCCTTATAGCTCCTGTGCAAGACCAAAGCAGCAGACCTAAGACACTGAATGTGTGTTGACGGTTGCCGTGGAGACAGAGGAATTTAAAAAGTGCATCAGAAAACAGAGTGAGTCTCTAAACAAACACAGACTGTCTCTCCAGACCGTTTGACCCAAATCTGTTTTTAAAACTCTAACGACCCTAATTAGTTCTGCCCTGCTTTTGGGGCTCATTAAGCCGAGTGTGAATCTGCATGTGAAAGAGAAAGAGGGGCCACGATTTAGAGAGCAGAAGTGGAACAGCCTGATGCTCCATCTGACCAATAAACCATCCTGCTCTGCAGGACCACCTCACTGATCCCCGCTAACCTGTGCTGAACCCAGCTGACCTTTAGGTCAAGCCTGTACAGCTATTACAAATCTGCCAGTCAAATATAACTGTAAATGTAAATTGTGTTATTTAATTATGCCGGGTTGCCCAGGTAAGTGTGTCTGATAATCTAAGAGCCAAAACCCCCAATGAGCCTGGGTTTATCACTGATGATGTATCCAAGCTGCACCAGTCAGGTGTTTCTATAACTATTTTATTTCACCTGTCTTCTGAAGCTGCTTCTAATCCGGTGCTGCGTGAGTTATTAGAAAAACTCTTGTCAGATGATCAGGAGCAGAGTATTGATTGTTTAGAGTCATAATGTTAATTGGGGAGAGAGAGCCACCATAACAGTCTATAGAGGAGAGACAGCAGCAAGCTCTGTAATGTGGGCAGCCACAAAGTGACAAATACCGAACAACACATCAATTACACATTAAAGCTCAGGTCAGTTATAAAGCAAGATGTGTGTCACTGTTTCCCAATTGGCTGCTAATTAGCTGTTTGTCAATAAACTGAACATTTTTCTCCAAATGTCAAAATGTGCCTTCTGTGGGTGAATTGTATATATTTTGAAAGGCACTAAAATGCATCTGAGTGTGAGAGCCGGTTTTACTGGGCAGCACCTTTTTCTCTGAGAAATCCCCCCGCCAATGGGAAACTCTACAAAAAGTAATTGAAGTATGTAAGGTGTAAACAGAGGTTCAGAGTGGGTTTGGTGTGGGATGCTCCAATCTGGAGAAACTCAGTATCAGAACTATTTCAATGGTGGTCAATAGAACCATACATCTGCTTCTAAATGCTCGCTCATAGTTCCCACAAAGTAAAAAAATTAAAGTTGTACCTTTTTCACCAGAATGTAACTGTTGCACCATTAGTAACCACTTGGTAACAACCACAGGAACCACTTAGTAACAACCACAGTTACTATAACAACTGTGCAATCACACTTCGCAATTTCTTGTGGAAATACAATCTACTTATTATTATTATTACTATTATTATAATTATTATAATTTTAGTCTTACTATTAGTTTTGGAAGATTTTTTGTACTACTGCAGTCCTATATAAAGTGCAAAAACCTAACCTCGGGGGGTCCTCGAGTTACGATGGTCTCGACATTTGACGTTTCAAGTTTACGGCATTCACATGGGCAAACTAGTTTAGTGTTGCTTTGTTTGGCGACTCTTTGGCCTTTATCATGGCTTTAGAAAATTTTTTTACACTCATTTTTTGTCATTTTTTCCTAGTTGTGTTTACAGATTTTACAGCTGTGTTAGGAAAGGTTATTATTACAAAATTCTGTTTACATCACTGTCATAGGAACGGATCTCTGTCGTAATTTGAGGACACCCTGTACTAAAGCAATTCAGCCAGTGGAGGAACAAAATGTTTCTAATAAAGTGCCCAGTGAGGTGCAGGTTACGAGACGTACCTCCACATACGGCACAATTCTGCAGGACAGGTCTCCCAGCAGCCTCCTCTTGGTGAGCTCGTTAAAGACGACCACAGGCAAGCAGAAGAAGAGCAGCAAGAAGTCCCAGAAGGCCATGCTGGCCAGAACGCAGTTCCAGGTGTTCTTCAGGTAGTAATTGTGCCACACGATGCACATGACCGACAGGTTCCCGACCACGCCCACGGCAAAGACCAGCAGGGACACCAGCAGCACGGCGTACGCACCGTACGAGCTGCCCGTCACCGGGTACAGCGGATTGTGCACCAGGAGCGACCCATTAAAGACCCTCGGGGTGGTGAAGTAACCTTCAGGGTCAAAAGGTCGCGGGTGTCTGGAAGGCAGGTGTTTTATGGTCTATCAGTGGCTGGAGTAATCAAACATCTCCTCTTCTCCACCTTCAGCTCCTGAGGTTCTGCTGTGATGGTTGTGCTCCTGGTTCTGATTTACTGCTCCTCACTGTGGAGCTCCAGCACCAGAACCATCCAATCACAGAAGATCAGAGCCTGACTGACTTGATTTTCCAATTTCATAATCAGAATTTGCCGTTCAGCCTTAAATTATACAGCTGTTATGACCTGGAGCCGTCGATAAGTTTTTGTCTCATGGTCGCCAATCTGGAACTTCTAAGATGTTTCTCTGCAGTTCTACAGGTGAACTCAGAACAGCAGTTGGTTTTGGATCTCTCATGTTGGTTCTAGAGTAATAAAAGTAGCAATATGTACCAGCTGGACCACTGAAGGTGGAATGGAAAGTTCCAGGCACTTGGTTATTTCCTGGAAGTTCTAAGATGTTCCACTAAGGATTTAGAGATGAACTAGTCCCAGCAGAAGACTTTTTTTTACTGATGTAGGGTCTAGAGTCATTAATGTAACAGCTGTACCATTTTAGGTGGAACGGTAAATGCTAAGAAGATTCAGCCTGATGCATACCATGTTGGAAGTGCCTAAAGTTCTACAGGTGAACTCAGCACAACACAAAACTTATTTCACTGTAATCAATAAAGATGGAACGGAAAAGTCTCATGGTTACCAATCTCCAACTTCTAAGATGTTCCTCTACAATTCTACAGGGGAACTTGGCACAACAGAAGGTTTTGGATCTAAAGTAACAATATGTAACACCTTCACCACTGAAGGTGGACAGATTCAGCTTCATGGTTATCATGCTGGAAGTGCTAAGATCTTCCTCTGTAGTTCACCATGTGAGCTCATCACAGCAGAAGCTTGAGGATGTTGGTTCTACAGTTTTATAGTGACAATGTTTGAACTCTACTCACCTCTGGTTGTGGAGACCCTGGTGGTCTTTGTTCTTCAGTTTCCGATCCTTGGAGCCTCTTGAGAACCTCCTGTGTTGATTCTCAAAGTGAGAAACTGAATAACTTTCCGGTTTTACCGATTCTGTTCTGCTGCTCCTCGATGCTGGAGCAGACTGGATGGACGGTGTGGAGAGAAGACCGTTAGACTGTGTTTCTCTCCAGTAAGGATCTTCATCTGCGGCTGTATTACCCGCCTTCAGAGTTCCTGCAAGAACCACAACCAGGCAAAGTAGGAGAACCATGTTTTTCTTCTTCTCCTTGTTGTTCCTGCACAGGGAGATCTGGAGTCAGTTGGAGACGATGGAGGGATGAGGTTGGAGGAGGAAAAGTGGGAGCATTTCACTCACAGCTGCAGCTCTTCTCAGTTCGGGACGCAGGGGGGCTTCTGAGGGATAGTCCGGACTCCAAAGACCCTCGCTCACACACAGAGAGCAGACAGACAAACAGTGACACCTGGTGGACGATGAGGGTGTACGACATCTTTCAAATACAGAGAACGCTTTAAGATTCAAGATTCTTTATGGGTGGGTGGGTGAGTGACAGAGTGAGTGAGTAAGACGGTGAATGAGTGAGTGAGTGAGGGAGGGAGTGGGTAAGTGAGTGAGTGAGTGAGAGAGGGAGAGTGAGTGAGTGAGTGACGGAGGGAGTGGGTAAGTGAGTGAGTGAGTGAGTGAGAGAGTGGGTAAGTGAGTGAGTTAGTGATGGAGTGGGTTAGTAAGACAGTTATTGAGCGAGTGAGTGAGTGAGTGAGTGACAGAGGGAGGGAGGGAGTAGGTAAGTGAGTGAGTGAGTGAGTGAGAGAGTGGGTAAGTAAGTGAGTTAGTGATGGGTTAGTAAGACAGTTATTGAGTAAGTGAGTGAGTGAATGCGAGAGGGAGGGAGGGAGTAGGTAAGTGAGTGAGTGAGTGAGTGAGTAAGAGAGTGGGTAAGTGAGTGAGTTAGTGATGAAGTGGGTTAGTAAGACAGTTATTGAGTGAGTGAGTGAGT